>SOZL01001442.1:73565-99454 GCA_009733165.1 Naja naja
TCTCCCGGGCTGGAGATGGTGGCTGCGGTGGCAGGAGACTTTGGTGGCCAGCTTCTCCGGCGGCTTCCTTGGCGGCTTCCTGGCGGCTGCTCTGGCGGCTTCGCCGGCTCTGCTGGCTGACTCTGGCGGTTGCAGGGACATGCTGAGGTGCTGTCGGAGGGCAAGTCGGCGGGATGTGGACCTCAGCCTCTTCGCTGGCGGCGGCAGCTGGAGCAGAGGGGCAGCGAATCTGGCTGCCCTGGTGGAGGCTCGGCTGTGGATTTGCGTCGGCTGGGTGGCTGGATGCGATGCGGAGGCTGCGGGAGAAGAGGGGCAGTGGCGGTCGAGGAAGGATTCCGGCTGTGATGAGTGAGCTCTGCGGCCTTGTGGCCTGACTGTTTGTGGGGCGCAAAGGCTGCATCAGCTGGAATCGTGGTTCAAGTGGTGGCAAGTTTGGAGACTGCCACTGTGGACTCCTGGGCCAGCCAGCGAGCCCCTGGACTGTTTGGACTGTCTGGAAGTTTGTGGTGGTCAGGCTTGAACCCTCAGCGTTGTTGCTGCTTCTCCTCTTCTAGTGGCTGGACTGAATTTAACCAGGAATCCTGGTCCCATTGGGTTCTATCAGGTTCCTGGTTTTATGGATGTTGGCTGGGTGGGTGGGCTGTGATCTGCCTAGCGGGGGATGGGATTACTCCCCTGCGGTTGGCTATTTTCTGTGGCCCTGGACCCTGCCTTGATTCCGCCTATCCAGACTGGTGCTGCTGGCTCACTGCTGCGTTTATGCAAGCTCGACCGCCCTTTTTCCTCCCTATTTCTCACAGTTTTGGGGAGGTATCCATCTTTTCTCCAATGGCCCGGTCCTTAATTATCACCTCGACCTCTCCTCTCTACCAGGACTTGATTGGACAGGTCCCATTGTTGTGTGAAGACGTGGGAGGACTATCCCTCTACTGTGAGAGTAGAGGGATTTAACATCGAGTTACAGTTTTGAGGAGTTGTTTGGTTTGCCGCAGTGAGGCGGTTGCCATTTATTATCATCTCCGGCCCTGAGCGGGAGTGAGGGCGTTTATGAGACTGGGCAGCTTGATTACTGTTGCCTGTACCTTTCTTCTCCATTGGATATTTTAACATCACCTGACTGCCATACTACTCTGACCCCTTATGAATTTTGTCAACTGTTATGGGACCTTTTGCTCGGAACTGTGGGCACTCAGGACTAAGCCCTTGTCTTTGAGTTGGCCCAGTGGACTGTCGACAGCTTACTGATAGCCGGATCTTGGGATCGAGAGGTGGCATGCAATCAATGGGTTAAATTTTAAATTAAGGGTTAAGGGTCGATTTTAAAATTTTAATTCGTTGTTTTAAAGGGTTAGGGGAGGGTGGGGGTGGGGGTCATCTTGCAGCCCGGGGCGTGAGGGAGTGTGTGGGGGTTGGGGGCGGTGGGGCTCTGGGCCGAGGATGGGGGCAGATTCCCAGGGTGGTGGGATTGGAAGAGGACGGCGAGGCATAGGAGCCATATCGGTTTGAGGGATCACGCACCCGACATTTAAAGCGGTTCGGCGCTCGACCCTATGACCTCCTCCTCGAGGCGTTGGGATTAGGACCCCTGGGCTCAGGTTGGTGTATTTTAATGCCAGGTCTGTGGCTAATCCCTCCCTCCCGGAGACCATTGAGGAGGCTGCGGACCTGGCCTGCATCACTGAGACCTGGTTGGGCCCAGGGGGTGTCCCTCTGGTTGATTTATGCCCACCAGGTTTTAGGGTTTGCACGACCCGGGCAGGCCCAGGAGTAGGGGTGGTGGGGTGGCCGTGGTTGTTAGGGAGACCTTGTTTCCAAGGAGGTCTCTGTTGCAGAGATAGGCGGAGTGAGATTCTCCTCCTGAGGTGGGGGCCTAATGGGGTAGGTGGGTCTGCTGCTAGCATACCTTTCCCCAGCTGTGTGGCAGCAGCCCTGCCTGGGCTTCTCGATCTCCTCTCTGGGGTGGCGGTGGAGCTCCCGGACCTTATGGTTCTGGGGACTTTAATCCTGTCCCTGGGGGGTGGGAGTGGGTTTGGGAATTCATGTAGCTTCCATGGAGGCCATGGGCCTGACCCAATTGATTCAAGGCCCTACTCATGGAGGGAAATACTCTTGACCTAGTTTTTGTCTCTGAACAGTGGCGGAGTGACAGAGGGCAGGTCACTATGCGACTTTGCCTGTTCCATGGTCTGATCACTATCTCCTACGGCTGGTCTTCCAACAGGCGCCCCACTGCTGGGATGAGGAGCCACTTAGATGGTTCGCCCCAAACCCTGATGGACCCTGAGAGGTTCCAGGCAGAACTGGGGTTTTCCTTCCTTGCCCACAGCTCTGCGAGGATCTGGCAGTGGCCTGGCAACAGGAGCTGCGTCAGAGGCTCTTGACAGGGTTGTCCCCATCACGTCCCCTTACAGCGTGGATCCGGTTTGCCCCTTGGTATACTGAGGCTCCGGGAGATGAAGCGCCGTCGGAGGGTTAGAAAGCAGGTGGAGGTCCACCGTTCCCAGTCCGACCGATCCCAGCTAAGAGCCTTTGGGACTTACCTGGTAGCTAGAGAGGCGAGAAGATCTTATCTCTCACTCTCCGCGTCCATGGCTAATCGCCCGCCGCCCTGTTTGAGTTACTCGTTCCCTCCTTCATTCAGAGGGGCTGGACCCGTTGAAGGGGTAAGGCTGAGGCATTTGTTCAACATCTGTGGATAAGATTGCTCCGTGATGGGGCGGGTTGTCCTCTGATTTGCAGTGGTCTGGGGAAGGGTGCAGGAGTCTGGCTATTGTTATCTGGGATGAGTTCGATCCGGTTTCGAGGATGATGTGGACAGGATTATCGTGAATAGGTTCCACCACATGTTTATTGGACCCGTGTCCCTCCTGGCTGGCTTATGCCCAGAGGAGTCTGCGGTTGGCTCGGGCAGTTATCAGCGCTTCCTTAAGGGAGGTGTCTTTCCTGCAGAAGGTGGTGAGACCTCCTGAAGAAGCCCCCTGGACCCGACTGTGTTAGACAACTTTCGTCCAGTCTCCAACCTTCGTTTTTGGTTGTTGAATGTAATGGTGCTCAGCAGTTCGCTTTTCCTGGATGACGGACTACCTGGATCATATCATCCGGGCTTCCGACCGGGTATAGCGGAGGCGGCATTGAGTGGCTGATGGATGATCTCTGGAGGGCTGGGACAGGGGTTTTCCTCTGTCCTGGTCCTATTAGACCTCTCAGGCTTTGATACCATCGACCATGGTATCCTTTTAGTCGCTTGCCTTGGGGGGTTGGGAGTGGGGGCACCGTTCTTGGTGGTTCTCCTCCTACCTCTGGCTGATGCATATCGGTGTTGGCGGGGGTCAGGTGCGTCCCCTGGGTGCTCTCTTGTGGGGTCCCTCAGGGTGATTCCCTTTTGTTTAACATCTACATGAAGCCGCTGGGTGAGATCATCCGTGGTTTTGGGGTGAAATTTCATCAGTTATTGATGATGCTCAGCTGTACATTTCCACCCCAGACCAGATCAGTGATGCCCTCTCCTGATGACTCGGTGTTTGGATGATGGGGGCTGGATGGCGGGAACATGCTTCGACTCAACCCGGCCAAGACTGAGTGGCTGTGCATACCGGCGTCGGCCCAGTTTAGATTATCCATCTTTGGCCATAGGGGGGTGTTACCCCTGTGGATAGGGCGGAATCTGGGGGTCCTCCTGGATATGCGGCTCCGCCTGGGCGAGCAGGTGGGGGCTGTTGCCAGGGGGCCTTTGCCCAGCTCGCTTGTTCGACAACTTCGCCCTTTTCTGGACGGGGCTGCGCACTCATGCCCTTGTTACCTCTAGGCTTGACTACTGCAGCGCTCTCTATTTGGGACTGCCCTTGCATACCATCCGAGATTGCAGCTGGTGCAGAATCGTGGCGGGTGGTGATGGGAGTTACCGGTTCTCCCATCGACCCCCCCTCCTGCTGGCCTGCATTGGTTGCCGGTTGCGCTCGGTGAGATTCAAGGTTTTGTGTTAACATATAAAGTCCTTCATGACATGGGTCCTCAATACTTAAGGGGCGTCTTCTTCCAATATCAAATGCCGGTCGCCCTGTGCGAGCTCATAGGCAAGACTCCTCGGGGTCCGTCCCGGTAGTCAGTGCGTCCTCCGCCGACGGCCTTTCTGTCGCGGCTCCTGACCTCTGGAACCAACTGCCTCTGGGGCTCAGCTGGCCCCGATCTCGCACCTTTAGCGTGAGTTAAAGACCTGGTTGTTTGACCAACCCGGGCTGTGACCCCTTTGGGTGTGGGGTGGTTTTAGGGTTGTATAATGTTTGAACTTATAGTTAATTTAATTGTTTTTAACTATTTATTGTTCTTGTTTTAGCTGTACCTTGAGTCTTCGAGAGATGGGGCTGCATATAAGTTCAAATAATAAATAAATAATAAATATTTCTGATTACCAATAAGCTATGGAGAGCATAATATAAACCCAGAGCAATATTTCCCAAGAGGGTACCAGGTAGGGGAAACCTGGGGTTAGTGCATCAAAGTAGGAAAAGGTAATTGTAATGGTATGTGGAAATGACCATGAGAGACATGAGAAAGAATGGCAGACTAAGCAATGGTCAGACAAGCAGCAGCTGAATCCACAGAAGGAATGGAGGTGTGGTAAATGTTTTAGAAGGGACCCTCTCTGGTGTCTCGAACTGTAAAGGCAAGGTGGGGGGGAGATGTACTTTCAGACTTGCAAAATTCTGTTAATGTAACCTTACTATAAAGTTAAAGCTAGTACTTCTGGGTGTGCTTCTTGTCTGGACTACCTTACAAGGCTGACAGTAAACCACATTCAAATCACTTCTCAGTCATGAAACTCTCATTAATGGCCCATGGCTCTATTGTTCACTCTTGCAATATGTGAGTATAAAACAGAAGGTAAGTAGGAGCACAACTATTCTTACCTTGAGCTCTCTAGTGGAAAAGAGAAATAAGAATAATCAGTATAAATGAATAAGGTTACCACAGATCCTGGGCACCACCTTCATCCACAACACTTACCTGTGGTTTGGATACATTCTTCTTGAGTTTGTTGAGTGTCTTGCGATTGTAAGGATCACCACCTGGGCTCAACCTAACTGTTGTATCACATGTCTCAGCATGGAGTTGGGGGAACATGTGGAGTGCCTCCTGGATGGGGAAGAAAGTAAATGTGAGAAGAAGAAGCTTCTTTACAACCTCCAGTTGTTGGGTCAATTCATTCCACTTTCTGTTGTTACAAAGGTCCCAAGATGTTAGGGACTAGACAAATCAGATATTTAAATATATAGAGAGAGATGGCAACATCCTGAAATAATAAAGTTGGGTATAGCCACTGAAAAGACTCCAGTGACAACAGATTAGATGTAGGAGGTGGTATAGGGGAGAACTACCCCTGTGTATAAGTAGGACCAGACTACTACTTTCCTTAAAACAGACAAGAACAACATTACTTAACATGAGTCTCATTGATTAGAGAAATTGAGCTACATGCTATTCAAGCAGACACCAATATTACGAAGTCCTGAAAATCAGGTGATCCTAAAGAACCAGTTTCATACCCTTAGTCCAACATGCACTGCATGTCTAGAGCCTGGGAAATGTGACACCAAAGAAACCTCAGTGTTTCCCCTGTATTTGAAGATTTTATTTTTTCTTATTTCACAAACTGTTTTTAAGCAGAATGGGGAGGAAATGGCTTTTCTTAGCTGGGAGCAGGATGCCTCATTTTAAAAGATAGAAAAACAGCCTTTTCGTTTGACTTGTCTGATCATTCCAACAAGGCATAAAGGTAGCCCTTGTTTAGCGACCACAATTGGGACTCGCAACTTGGCCATTAAGTAGAACAGTTGCTAAGTGAAACCTTGACTGTGATTATATTATTTCAGCTTTCTTTTGCTTTACAGACTTGCAAAGGTCACAAATGCAATGGTTGGTTGTAAAGTTACTTTTTCATAACTGTTGTAATTGTGAATGGTCACTAAATGAGCCATTTGCTAAACAAGGACTACCTGTATAAATCCTCTTCCCAGTACAATGCATGCAAAGTTAAAGCTGACTTTCACAGTATATTGCAAATGAGAGGAAAACACTTGAGCTAAATCTTGTCAACAAAGTAAAGTCTATACTTAGAATAAATACCCTCTTCCAAAATCAGTCTGTGGGGGAATAGCATATTCTACTTGCCCTCTTTCCGTACCTGTAGCGATGGATTCAGTGATACTCTCTTCAGCACCTTTTTCTTATGATCGTTCAAAATCCCATCAATTTTCCTCATGGGTGGGAGATACAGTTCATCTGGGATAGGATTGTCAAAACAGATGGCAAAAGTCACAAAAAAAACCCATCCAGGATAGGCAGGGACAGGAAACTTGCAATGCAGGACATGGGCAGCCAGCATCCTGCACTAAGGAAAGCTGGCTGCAGTGGACTGAATTCTAGAGAAGCAAGTGAAAGGAGCATAACAAGGTTTTAAAGGTCATATTTCTTTTTTGAAGAGGCTGGATTTTTTTAAGCAAGACCAGATTTCTCAAAATACTACGGTATGTGTTACAAATAAGCGCTTAAGGACCACTCTACTCCAGGTGTTCTCAAATGGTGGGTCCCCTAAAAAAACTATTTAGAGGGGGCACACTTTTTTTTTTGGCAGGGGGGAGTTCATTGGGCTTAGGCAGGCAAAACTGAAGCACTGTTAAAGCTCACTCCTGCTTTGCCGGGAGAAGCCTACAGCAAGTTTACATATGCAAAGCAACAAGCAAAATCCAGACAGCACTATGAACAATGGTTAAACCAATGCGTCTTGACATTTGTCAAAATATCTGCCAATAACAATTAGTTTTATTTATTATTTAGTTTTTATTTAGTTTTATGCAGAATTTCACTGATAATTTTAAAGGGCTGTGGGATTGCAAAGTTTGAGAACCTCTCCTCCAACCACCCCTTCATATCTTTGTCTAATACAGATGACTGCTACAAAGGAGTACATTGAAACATTCAGTGGTGTTCTCTAGTCAAAAGAGATCAAAGTTGAGGGATTTAGAGTGCATTTTGCAACATCAGGCATCTTAGGGAGAATGTGGAGATGTCTATACTTTTTTAATAGCATATCTATAGTTCTTACTATGGCAACATAGAACAAGAATGTATATATTCAGTCTGTTCTGGCCCCAGGAATTTCCTAAGCAAGTATAGCTAGGGAACAAAAAGCTTTTGTATCTCCAGAAAGCCGACCGCAATAAAGCAAATATGAGTGACCACAGCAAAGCAGAAAGCAAACAGGAGGGCTACATGGTTCCCGAAGGCCCATGGACACAAAAGCCAGTGGCTTTTCAAACTGGCCTGTGAGCCCATCTAAGCACCTCTACACAAGAATGCGCACCGTTTGTATCCTCAAGAGCTTGGATCATGTCTGGATCAAGGGCAGTGCTGACCAGCATTTCCACGTAACTGCGGTACATCTCCTTCATGGCTCGTGTATTGAGAATGCGACCTGTGGGCACATGTTCTGAATGGGAAATGGAGCATTATTTTATTATGGAAGACAGCTATAGCCCTGCTTTTCAAAAAGGTTCAATACAGGTTAACAAACAAGTGCAAAACACAGTAAGTTTATAGCAGTGTTTCTCAATTTTGACAACTTTAATATGTATGGACTTCAACTTCCAGAATTCCACACCTAGTATACTGGCTGGAGAATTCTGGGAGTGGAAGGTTGCATATCTTAAAGTTTTCAAGGTTGAGAAATGCTGATTATACATACAGTACAACCAAATAGAGAGAGAAAGACCAGTCTTGCTCTCTCCTTGACTCATCTGGAGTTTCTTCTCATCTTACACTTTAAAAGCCCCCCCTGTAGACAGGGCTTCTTCTTTCTATTCCCTTTTGTCAGCCTTCTATAATTTCTCTCAGTCTAGCTCTTATGGTTAATGATAAGAACCTTTCCTAAGGCTTTTCAGAGAACCAGTGGCATTTAAAAAATGGCTGGATCACAACTCCCAGGATTCTTTTCTCTTTTTGTGGGCTAGAACTGCTGGGATTTCTAATCCAGATCATGTGGAAAGCTCCAGATTCCCCGCCTTTGTAAAATCACAGTTTCTTCTTAATCTAGTTCACACATATGGCAGTAAGCCACAGTATGATCTGTTAAATAAACCCCAATGGCTAGGTTCATACAACACACTGAACTACCAACAAGCACATAACAGTGTAAATACAGTGTTTCTCAACCTTGGCAACTTTAAGATGTATGGACTTGAACTCCCAGAATTCCCCAGCCAGCCTGCTGGAGTTGAAATTCACACAACTTAAAGTTGCCAAGATTGAAAAACACTGGTATAATGTGCGATGCCTGCCTTTGGATCAAGTAGCTCTGCCACATTTCTTCCCTTCCCAAGACTACAGAGGTCCTTGGTATCCTTTTTAAACTGCCTGTTTCTGATGCCCATCACTTGGGTGGAATTTCTTTCCCCTTCTACTCACCCTCCTCACTCTGCTGGTCAGGGCTGGAATCTGAGTCTGAAGAAGATGCTGCTTCCTTGAACCATTTTTTCCTCTTCTTGGGGGGTGGCTCAGCTTTCACTTTGGCTGGCTTTGGCTTGGGTTTAGAAGCTCCGCTGCCTGGGGCATCTTTTGTGAGCATGGTCACAGGACGGTCTTCTTTTTCCACTCTGGGGGGCTTCTCTGCCTTAGCTAATTTCTCTGCCTTGGGGGGCTTTTCTGGCTTAGGTGCTTTCTCCACTTTGGGAAGATTCTCTGTTTTGTCCATTTTTTCAGCCTTGGGGAGCTTCTCAAACTTAATAGACTTTTCGAGTTTCTCAGCTCTCTCTGAGACTTCCAGCTTCTCTGGTTTTTCAACTTTGGGTGTCACTGGAACCTTGGGGGTAGACGCCTTGGGCTGACTTTGTCTCCTGTACCAAAAAAACAGAGCACTGAGAGCCAAAACCATGTGTCTTGGGCTGTGAAAGGGGGGAAGCTGACTTGAGAGGTCAGTTTTACTGCAGCAGGAGAGTTTGAGTACAAAGAAAGCCATAATGGAAAAATCAGTGAAACAGTGAGGTCCTGGGAATCCTTTTATCCCAACAGCCAGCAAGCACAACAAAAGTTCAGGCAGTCTACAATCTAATTTGTAGAAAGTCCTGGTGGCTCAGTATTGCAGGCATACTGCCCACAGCCTGGAGTTCAATCCTGATGGAGCTCAAGGTTGACTCAGCCTTCCATCCTTTCGAGGTCGGTAAAATGAGGACCCAGATTGTTGGGGGCAATATGCTGACATTGTAAACCGCCCAGAGAGTGCTGGGATGGCATATAAGTCTAAGTGCTATTGCTATTGCTAATTCACAGTTCAAGACGAATTAAAGGCAATGATGGGCAACCCAAGGTAAAGGATGCCCAGAAAAGCAACAGCCGGTGAGGGAAGTAAAGGCACCCTTAACCTTAGAAGCTGCTCCACGATTAAGCAGAACAGAAAAAAAGAGGCTAAGCTCTGCACCCCTTAAACTGGAAGAGTGAAAGGGCAGTGACAGGAGCCAATCACCCTCATGTGTGAGGGGATTTAACTAAGGATGAAAAAACAGAAGGCAAAGAGCAACCGCTAAGGGGAGTTTTTAAAAAATGAGAAAAGGTTTCTTGTATGGAAGTCATCTAGACAATTCTAATTCAGCTTGATTGGAGGGATATGGAGATGAAAGAAATGCATGTATATACTGTATGTTATGTCCCAAGGCAACTCTGGAGAAAAGAACAATTTGAAAACAGCCACACTAGAATGAAATCTAGCAATTACCCAGTGGTATTACTGTTCCTCAGCTAGAACTGGACTCTCTTACATGTACCCACCTTCCTAATCCTTTACCTGACAGCTTGCAGAGGCCGGTGCCAAGGTTTCTTGGAACACACACGGACATAATCTTTTTTGTTGATATTCTCCAAGAATTTAACATAGAGTCGTTGGTAACGGTTCTTGGCATCACCAAAATAGCCCAGATACTGAGGGGTGAAGCAGGAAAAGAAAGAATTGAACACAGAAAGAAAAGGGAGGGGGAGACCATCCCATTCATAACTTCTCTTCTTCCAGAAATAATGAGGGAACAAATGGAACTGAAATTGAAATCCTTTGCCCAGTACAATAATAGATCAAGCTAATTGTTCAATTGGACTATCCCAAGTGCAAAAAGAAGGGGTGGGGAGGTAATTTTTTCTTAACAGGCTAACGAAAGAATGTAAGTATTTCTATACTTGGCTTGACCCTCTACCTTTATGGTAGAATCATACTGAAGGGGGGTGGGAGCAAAAGGAGGAATAGGAACAGAGCTTAATACTTGAATATAATTTGCTTATTTCATATCTATCATGTTGGTGAGATCCTTCATCTCTGAATTTCTGGCTTCACTGAGAGTATGTTAGTATTTAAACAGATGGTGTTGACACTCACATTGCTGGTTGCACAGAACTGACGCTGCCCATCCTTGATTTCTGGTGTAAACTTTTGAAGCAAAGCTTTCTGTACTCGCCAGATTGGAGGTGGTTCCCGCCCAGTCTGAAGTGCAAGCTAGAGAAGGGCAAAGGATTAATTACAATGGTGCCAAGCATTAGTTAATAAGCTCAACTACTATCCTCTAACAAAGATTGTAGCAGAAGAGAATTGCATGAAATGACAACAAAGAGCTCCCAGATATGCTGCATTTCTCCCCAATTTGTCCTTCCGTATGAATCTATTAATGATAAGCTAACCTGATTCTTCATATGCCCATAAGTGTTCATAAAGATATAATAGCTTGTCAACAATCACCTAATACAATTTTTAAAGGGAAGTAACATTCTGGGGAAATAAATGGACTCTATAGGTTGCTTATAAAACTAAACCAGTCATATGTAGGACTCACTGAACTTAATCATACTCCACCTATGGTCATTTTTTAATCCTGATCTCAATGGCAACTAAGTTCTTGTACTACAAAGCTTATCATTTATAACTGCCCCGTTTTAATTACATAATTTTCCCTCCCTCAAATATTTTCTGAAGTTTTCTTTACAGTTTAGAATGTCGAAGTTTAACTGTTGAGAAATTCTGAAATCAATTTTTGAGCTGCAACACTAAATATAGTTTTTGAGAACACTAAGAGTTTCTAGTTTGAAAAAAGCTCAGCTAGCATGCTCCAGGTTCATTACAATTGCATTACAATTCCCACAATCTTTTGCACTGGCTGCAGCTAGCAACAGAGGAAGTCAAAAACATGCAGAGAGAAACAAGTCACCTATTTCTGCTCTTAGAGCATTTGAATAATACCTTTCAATTTTAATATTTAATCTTTAATGTACACACCCATGTCAATGCTCAAGACTCATTACATACCTTGAGAGCCTGAACATCCTCAACACGTATGACAAACTCATCCCGCTCTCGGAAAATCCCCTCACCACTACTCTCCACCTCCTCTTCATCTGTCTCTCCACAAATGGCTGCAGTCTCCTGCTTTTTAGCAAGGTGAAGAGGCTGTGTGCCCTCAGTCTTTTCTGGTTCAGGAGATCCCTGTGGTGGTGGCTCTTCTAACACTGGGGGAAGCTGCTTGAGTGAGAGGGCTGGGGAGATGGGTGGGGGCGGTTGATCTTGCTGGGCATCTGCCTCCACTGAAGGAGTGGGGCTAGGAGCCTTCACCACAATCGGTGGCACATCTGCAGGAGGAAAACATAGAAACAGCAGGGGTCATCCAATAAGGTAATTCATTCTTTGACTCTGGAACCCTTTTGGATTTAAGGATATATCCATTTGATAATTAATACACTGTATTTACCAACACATACTGCAGAGGGAGACCATATGCTTACACTAGTATACCTTCAACTCTTCCTGCATTTAATGTGTTTAATTTTTAGGTTGTTCAGTAATTTAGATTTTAACTGTGCTGTCAGGTGCAATTAAATACAGGGGCTTCTCACATGTAACAGTTAAGCTAGGAATTCTCACCTAAGAAATCATAAACATAAACTACAATTTTATTGTACTTGATTTATTTGCTCCAGTTCTGTTCCTTACTTTGAGCTAGTGGATAAACGAATTATATAGATACTAGTTTTATGTGATATGTACCTTGGATAAATAAGCCATAATTTAGAAACCAACTGCAAAGTCTACTGCAAAATGGGCTAATGAATCGCAGCTTGAGAGAATTTAACCATAACCTCAGGTTGATCTTCATGCAAGTTAGTCCAGCTCCTATTTACTTGTTTGTGTAATAGCAATAGCACATAGACTTACATACCACTTTACAGTGCTTTACAACCCTTTCTAAGCGGGTTTTTTAAAAAAAGTTTTTTATTTTATACAAACAAGCCATCTTTCATTGAAACAGTGTGTTGTCTGTGTACAAATATCTTGTGCAATAACAATTACAGTTAATACATATTCATTACTCTATTCTTACTTTATACTACTATGCATAATATATCTAATTATTATGACAATCCCCATCTTAGTATATTTAATTCTTATTCACATGCTTACTATTTTTCCATAATCTTCTTTAATTTCTAATTTCCATATTTATTCTCCAGCCATTGATAAAATAGTTCCCATATCATATAATACTCAGTTTGTTCCTTTTCTTTAATTGCAAGTGTTAGCCTGTTCATTTCTGCACATTCTAATATTTTCCTGATCACATTCTCATCTGTCGGAATCTTTTCACTTTTCCAATTTTGTGCAAATACAATTCTAGCCGCAGTTAATACATGAATAATTAAGTATGCCTTTTCTTTACTATAAATTTCAGGTATAATCCCCAACAGAAATATTTCAGGTTTTAAATCAATGTGTTGCTGTATCATCTTTTCCAACCACATTTTTGTCCAATATCTTTTGGCTTCTACGCATGACCACCACATATGGTAATATGATCCAGGTGTCTGATAGCATTTCCAGCATTTAGCGGATTTATCTTTAAACATCCTTGCCAGTCTTGCCAGTGCAAAATGCCATCTATAAAACAATTTTCTTTGTAGGCAGTTGACATTGTTAATTTATAGTTTCTCTCCCATAGTTTCTGCCATTTGTCTAATTCTATGGTATAACCAATTTTTTTTGCCTATGCTATCATTGACTCCTTCACTTGTTCTAATTCCATTTTAATACCCAGTAAATAATTATACAATTTTTAATCAGTTTTTCTTCTGTTCCTGTTAGTATTTTATCCAATTCTGTCAATTCTTTATAGAAACCATCTAGTTTAGCAGCTTTTTCATATCTAGACTGTATTTGCACATATGAATAGCAAACCATATCAATCCCTTGCTCATTTAATTCTTGTTTAGTTTTGAGCTCACCCTTTTCATTCAAAATGTCTTTGTATCTAACAATATTTCCCATATTAATAATATTTGGATGAATAAGTGCTTCCATTGTCAAAAGCCAAACTGGTATCTTCAAGTAGTATTGTTCTCTAATTTTCCCCCATATTAACAGTGTGGCCTGGTAGTATAGTTCCCAGTTAGGTAATCTAAACCCTCCTCTAGTTTTTGTGACCTGTGACATTTTTAGGTTAATTCTTGCTTTTTTTCCCTTGCCAAATGTATTTTAATATTATTTTATTAAGATCTTCAAAATATTTTTTCTCCAATTTTATCAAAATTGTTTAAAACAGGTACAATAATCTCGGCAATATGTTAATTTTTATTGTTGCTATACTCCCTATTAACGATAATTGCAAAAATTTCCATTTTTCCAGATCAGTCTTAATTTGTTGTATCAATTTATAATAATTATCTTCCTTAATCGTCACACATCTTGCTGTTAACTGAATCCCTAGATATTTAACTGTTAAGGTATTCAGATTTAAGAGCTGACCAGCTGCAGTGAGGCTGATGCAATGTAAGGCTGATGCAATGAAGATGAATCAGCATTGCTATTGCCGGTTTTAGACTAAGAAGGGGTCCACAGAAGTTTTACCACTTTAAGAGGTGTTTATATAAGGCAGCCATTAGAGGGCATATTCTCTCTCCTTGTGTCCTGTATCCATTGCAGTTTTCTGTACAGAGTTAAGAAGATTGCTTGCCAGGTATTTGCCTACCACGTATATTTCTGTATATGTCTTGTATATAAACCACTGTTAAATAGTCAAAGCCTCTGTGTGCTGTGTTTTGCTCCTGGGTTGTCTCACAATAGAAGTCATGCTGCAAACGCTGACAGGTTATAAGCCCAGTACAGAGAGGTCCGAGTGACTGGAGAGCCTAGAGAGAAGAGAAGCCAAGTGGGAGCTTGCATCAGAGTGAGTGGTTTAACTCATGGTTAGTGGCAACATGGCCTCCGTCGGCGTAATGGGAGGAGATTTCTTGGTGTCTCAGCTGAATGAGACGAACTATCTCTCCTGGAATGTGAAGATGGAGATGTACCTGCAGTGGGAGGAGTTGTGGACAATTGTTACGAATCCACCAGCAGTCCTGGATGATGGGGACCAGAGGAAAAATGAAAAGGCATTAGCCAGCATAATTTTGGCTTTGGAGGACAGTCAGCTGATACATGTGAGGGGTCTCCAGTCTGCGAAAGAGTGCTGGGTGGCGTTGCACAGTGTGTACGTGAGAGAAACTGTGGGTAGTAAAGTGTTGCTGACTAGAAGGCTGTATAAGGCACAGCTGAAGCCAGGGGAGTGTATGTCCACACATCTCCAGAATATGAGAAGGACATTCCTTGAGTTGGAAGAAAGAGGAATGACATTTACTGAGGCAAACAAGGTGTATGTGGTGCTCAGTTCCTTGGACAGTTCATGGAACGTTCTTGTGACAAGTCTAGAGTCTATGCAAGAGCAGGATTTAACCATGACGTATTTAACTGGTTGATTGTTAGAGGAGGAGCAGAAATGGTTGGAGAGGAGACCAGGAAAGGGAGAGCGCATTCAGCACAGACCAGCATCTACAAAGGTCCAGGATGGTGGCAGAGCAGCTGAGACAGTGAACTTTGTGAAGAGATGCTACACATGTGGTTCTACTGAGCATCTCCAGAGACGCTGCCCTGAGGAGGAACAGAGCAGCAGCGAGACAAAGGCGCAGGACTACTCAACACATGTGGAGCAGTTCTCCAGCATCGTTTTTCCTGGCAGTGTCAATGACTGAACACACCAGGAGTATGTGGTTGTTGAACAGTGGGGCGAGCCAGCATATTGCTAACAATCCACAAGCATTTTCTGGTTTGAAACCAGCAATGCAAATGTGGGTTATTCTGGCCGATGGACAAAGAGCTGCTGTAAAAGGGGAAGGTAATGTTTATGTACCAGAAATAGGTGATACATTGTACAATGTCTTATATGTACCTGCATTAGAGCATAATCTGTTGAGTATATCCAAGTTAGACAGGCAGGGTTATGAAATATTATTTGCAGGGGGACAGTACACCTTTACGAAAAATGGACAGATACATGCACGAGGGGTTAAGAAGGATGGCCTGTACGTTCTGGGAAGGCAAGAAAATAGTTTTGCATGTGTACTTACGAATGTTCCCACATGTGACAATTGTGTACATTTGTTACATAGGAGATTGGGGCATGCAAGTTTAAATGTATTGAAAAAGATGTCAGACCTAGCTGAGGGGCTGACATTGAGGAAATGTATTGTATATTTAATTAGTGCTGTTTGTAAGGAGTCAAAATCCAAGATGTATCCTGTAAGTAAGAAAAGTGCAAGAACAACAGACAGAGTATTGCAATTAGCTCATGCTGGTTTGATTGGCCCTATGGCACCCTCTTTAGGAGGAGAAAGATATGCCTTAGTCATAGTAGACGACTACAGTAGATATGGGTATTGTTATTTGCTGAAAAACAAGACTGAAGTATTGCAACAATTCAGACAATGGCTAAGACTTGTAAAGTGACAGTATGGGTATTAAGTATGCCAGCTACAAACAGACAGCGGAACAGAGTTTATGTCTGAGAAGTTCCAAAGGTGGTTAAGCAGTCTGGGCATAAGGCATAGACAAACTAATCCGTACTCGCCGGCTGAAAATGGAGTGGCTGAAAGGAGAAATAGTGTGATACAGACCATGAAGGATGCATTGCTTGCTGATGCAGGCATGAGTAAAATATACTGGGGGGAAGCCATGAAGACATCAAATTATATCATTAATAGCTTATGGAGTGTGGCAATACAGGAAATGCCATATTTCCTGTTGCATGGAAGGAAACCATTTGGCAGTTATGCCTGGGTGCATATTCCTAAAGGCACCAAAAGAAAAGGACAGAAAAAAACCAGGAAGCTTAGATTTGTTGGGTATGAGCCAGGAACAAAAGGGTACAGGTTTACAGATGGTACCAAACAAGTAGTGATTTCAAGATCTGCTAGTTTTGCGGAGCAGAACAATTGGAACAGGGTACATGCTAATCATGAGGTGTACATGCCAATGCGTAGTCCCAATTTATCAGAAGATGAGACAGGAAACCAGGTCAGATATAGAGTTAGAAGAGGACAGACCTGTGATAAAAAGTGAAAACACAGAAGTTACAGATATAGAAGAGGAGACCTGTAACAAAAACGCAGAAACATATAATACCAAGGAGATCTGAGAGGAGTAATAAAGGTATACCTTCAGAACGGTTCACTGTAAGTGAGGTTAGAGTATACAGTGTCAGGTATGAACTCCAAAGTTTCCAGGAGATGATGTCATTGCCAGAAGGGAAAAAGGCAGTATGGTACAAATGATGTTACACAGATGGTGTTACACAATAATAAAGCTGTCAGCTTTGGAAGCCATATTCCATGCTCCCACATAGCCTGAGAAAGTGGGAGGGGGGTGATTTCAATTGAGTAGTTCTAAGTAGACAAAATAAAATTCTTTTCTTAGTTCAAGGTTATTAAGTGTGGTGCAGCAGAAAAAAAGGATCTTACACTGGGACAGATTGTGATTGGTCCATGTGATGTGATGATGGGAGAAAAGGGGATGGATTGTAGTTTGGGACATTTTTTTAAAATTCATATTTATATGCCGCCCTTCTCTGGAGACTCAGGGTGGCTTACAATGTTTGGAGCACAACCCAATGTGCTCAGCAATAGCCT
This sequence comes from Naja naja, assembly GCA_009733165.1. NCBI lineage: Eukaryota > Metazoa > Chordata > Lepidosauria > Squamata > Elapidae > Naja > Naja naja. The sequence goes on from SOZL01001442.1 coordinate 90,579, forward strand.
TCATTCCATTGTATATGCCTGCTTATTACTAAGCGGCATTTTTACAAAGTCAGCTTATTGCCCCCAACAATCTTGGCTCCTCAATTTACCTACCCCAAGAGGATGGAAGGCTGAGTCAACCTTGAGCCTGGTGGGATTAGAGCCTGCAGTAATTGCAGGCAGCTGGAACTAAGTGCTAGGCGTTTAATAGCCTGTACCACCAAGGCTCTTTGTGGGAAGTCCAGGAAACTTTTAGTTTCGAGATTCCACAGATGTGCCAGGTGCTATTCTAATAAAGGTACTTTTGATATTATGCTTGTCTCGGAGTTACTGATTGGAATGGAGGTTTGCTGGAACGCTGACATAAGCACACTTAGGTGCACATGGTTTGTAATATTGTTTGCTGACACTGTAATTGGAATGTAAAAGAAGCTGTACCAGTATAACTGTTTATTAAATACTGTAATGTTAAAGAGGCTGTAAAAGAGAAACTGATCAAATTACAGCATTGTTCTAGTGACTGTAATAGAATAGAATTCTTTATTGGCCAAGTGTGATTGGACACACAAGGAATTTGTCTTGGTGCAAATGCTCTCAGTATACATAAAAGAAAAGATACATTTGTCAAGAGTCAAGAAACATCAGGTACAACACTTAATAATAGTCATAGGGTACAATAAGCAATCAAATCATACTAGGAAACAGTCAATATAAATTATAAGGATAAAAGCGACAAAGTTACAGTCATACAGTCACAAGTGGGAGGGGGTGGGCGATAAGGAGTGATGAGAAGATTAATAGTAGTGCAGACTTTGTAAATAGTTGGACAGTGTTGAGGGAATGATTTGTTTAGCAGAGTGATGGCTTTTGGGAAAAAACTGTTCTTGTGTCTAGTTGTTGTGGTGTGCAGTGCTCTATAGCATCATTTTGAAGGAAGGAGTTGACCCCTGTTCTAGGATAAAAACTAAATCATCTGCAAATGCCTGTAGCTTATATATTATCCTGTTTTATTTCCATACCTTTTATCTCCTTATCTTGTCTAACATTGCTATTTAGTACTTCTAATGTCAATAGAAAAAGTAATGGCGACAAGGGGCATCCTTGTCTTGTTCCCTTATTAACCTTTTCAGTCATATCCCCATTTACCATCACCTTTGTGGTTTGTTTATAATATATTGCCCTGATCATCCTAATAAATCTCTCCCCAAAATTCATTTCCTTCAATTGTGCTAGCATAAATTACCAGTTCACATTGTCAAATGCCTTCTGTGCATCTAAGAAGATCAGTGCCATTTGCTTCTCTGAATGCGCCTCATAATATTCCAAAGTGTTCAAGATTATTCTCATATTGTCTTTTATTTGTCTCTTAGGTAAAAAGCCATTTTGGTCCGAGTGTATAAACTGATTTAAGAATCTCTTTAGTCTTTCTGCAATTATTGAAGCAAATATTTTATAGTCTGCCTTCAATAAAGATATCAGTCTATAATTTTTTTATCCCTTGAAGGTCTGCATCTTCTTTTGATATGAGAGTAATATATGCCTCCATCCAGGAATTTGGTACTTTCGCCTCTATCAATAGTTCATTAAATACTTCCAACACTGGGATGCTTAAAGAGTCCTGTAGGATTTTATATAGTTCTGCTGGTAGACCATCTGGACCTGGTGTTTTGCCATTCTTTTGTCTTTTAATTGCTTCTGTTAATTCCATCGTTGTTATTCTTTCTTCTAATGTTGCTTTGTTTCTGGTACTACAGGTAGGTCTGCTTTTTCTAAGTATTGTTTTATTTTTTCTTCTGAAATTACCTCTTGATCATATAGTTTTTTATAGTAATTTTGGATTATTTTCTTTTTATCATCATTTCGATAATAAAGAGTCCCTTCATCATCTGTTAGTTGATGAATCAATTTCTTTTCTTTCTCCTTTTTCAATCTGTGTGCCAACCATCTTCCTGGCTTATTTGCATTTTCAAAAAAGTTTTGTTTAGATCTTTTAATCCTTTTGCTAGTTCTTCTTTATCTATTAAATTCAACTCATGTTTTTTAAGTCCATTTGATTTTTTATATTTTTTGTGGGTTTTTTGTAATTCCATCTCTAATCTTTTATATTCCTCTTCCAGTTTCTTTTGAGCTTGTCTCTTCTTTTTATTTCTCTTTCCCACATATGTTATGGTTAGTCCTCTAATATATGCCTTCGCTGTGTCCCATACATTTTGCAATGAAGTTTCTTCTTTTCTGTTCTCTTTAAAGAAAAAATCCAATTCTCTTTGAATTAATTGAGTAAATTCCTTCTTTCAATATTGATTCATTCATTGTCCATCTTAGCTTCTTTTTTTTGTCCCCTCCATGTAACTTTTAACGGGTTGTGATCTGCCCAGGTACTTGTTTCAATGTTTATTTCTTGTACGTTAGACATTAACTTTGGTGATGTCCACATCGTATCTATTCTAGCCCAAGTCATGTGACTATTTGAATAAAATGTATCTTGGTTTTTCTCGGGATGAATTCCTTGCCAAGCATCTTGAATACCTAATTCTTTCACCATTAAAAAAAAACTTTTGGAAGTGTTTTCCTAGCTTTTTTATTCATCTTTCTAGTTTTATAATCCAGTTCTGCATCCACTATTGCATTGAAATCTCCTTGTATACATACTGTATATTTTCATGTATATTTTCATATTCCAATTCTATTATTTCCTTGTGAAGTTTATCATAAAAATCCTCTTGGTTGTTATTTGGTGCATATATTGCCGCTACAAGTATCTGTTTATAATTCATCATTATTTCTGCCATCAAAACCCTCCCTTCCTCATCCATAAAGATTTGCTTTGCTTCTATTGTCTCTTTAATATAAAGTACTACTCCCCTCTTACTTTGTTGTGGGAGGGAGGCATATAGCTTCCCAATTTTAGGATATTCCAATACTTTGCCTGTGTTGTTTTTAATGTGAACTTGTAAACAAATTATGTCCAATTTTAATTTTTCTAATTTCTTTTATTTTATTTATTTTAATTTCTTTTTTATTGCCGAATTCAGTCCATTTATATTAATTGACATTATTTCCTCTTCCATGACTTTATTTATAAATAGGTTTTGCTGCTCTAGTCACCCTTATCTCTCTTGTTTCTTTTACCTTTGCTCCTTCTCTTATTGCCATTTCCTCCCAAACTCTTGCCTCTTCTCTTTGTTGCTTATCTCTCTCTCCTATGGATTCCTCTTGATGTCTATCCTCTCCTTCCTCTCTCCTCTCTTCCTCCTGTGATCTCAAATACTGGTCACCGAATTGCTCCGCCTTTTCTACTGAATCTGGTCTGTGTCTTTGCTCCTGCCAGGTCACCAGTATACCCTCTGGTATCAGCCATCTGAAATTCACTCCCTTTCTGATTAAACACTTTTGTCAAAAACTTATATTCCTTCCTTAGGTCTCTAACTCTTCTCAGAGTTTGTTTTAAGACAGTTAACTCTTTCCCTTTATATTTTAAGGGGTTATCTTTCGCTCTCTGCAAAATCTCTGCTTTTGTTGCTTTCTTGGTAAATCTCACATGGACCTCTCTGGGCAATCTGTTTCTTATCGCATATCTGGTGTGCACTCTAAATATTTCATCAATTGCAGCCAAAAATCTTTCTTTGGGCACCTCCAAAGTCCCCGCCAACATTTCTGCCATTATCTCAGCTAAGTTTTCTCCCTTTTCTTCTTCCATATTCTGAAATTTCAGATAATAATCTGCCCGGTCCATTTCTAATGAAATTATTGTTCTTTCTTTATCTTGATCTGCCAATGTGAGTCTGTAATCAAGCTCTCACACTCTTTTTTTCTGTTAGAACAGCTTTCTCTTCAACTTTTTGTATATGTTCTTCATTTTTCACCATCATTTGTTGAAAATTCTCTATTTTTTTCTTCTACTTACTCTACCTTCTCTTCTACTTTCCCTATTCTTTCCTTCAAGTCCTCATGGAGAGCTTGTATCATGGTTTTTATTTCCGCTTGCATCAGATTGGCCTTTTCTTGCTGCAGTATAACATCCAGGGTCCTCTGCCCAGTGGGACTGGAAGTGGCAGGCGATGATGCTGAAGGTGGTGCAGATGTTGTTTTCTTCATTTTGAAATATTTTAGTATTTGTAATCCACCAAAGATAATAGATATAGTTCAGTTATAATCCACAGGAAGAATAAACATGTAAATTTGTAATCCAAACTCAAGTTTTTCTTTTCTTCAGGTTCTTCTAACCTTAATCCAATTTGTCAAAGAAAAAGGAATTTACCAAGTAGCAAATTATAATCTTGGGATCCGGAGAGGTGGCATGGCGCAACCAGAGGGCTAAATTTTAAATTTGGTTAGGCTTTTAAAATTTTAATTCGTTGTTTTAAAGGGTTAGGAAGGGGTGGGTGTTGAACTGCGGGTCTATACAGCTCTTCCAGGCGACTTCTGAATGTCGGCGGGGGTGGGAGTGGGGTGAGGGGGCCTCGGGGTCTGGCGAGGAGAGGCGGGGTTGTCCATCGACAGGTGATCGGCTATGGCAGGGGGAGGGACAGGGGCCAAATCATGTGCTGGGCCGCCCCGATGTCTGCGATTGGCTCTCTGCCCCCAGGTGGCTTCCCGCTCCCCTGGGGTCTTGGGAGGCGTGGTCTCTGGGCTCAGACTGGTATATTTGAATGCCAGGTCCGTGAGTCAATAAGTCATCCTCTCCGTGAACTCATAGAGGCTGCGAGACCTGGCGTGCATTACTGAGACCTGGGTGGGCCGGAGTGTCCCTCTGTGATTTGTGCCCCCAGGCTTCGGGTGCTGTGCGGTCTGGGCCCAGGGGCGGGGGAGGAGTAGCCATAATGTTAGAGACCTTGTTTCCAAGGGAGGTCACTGTCCATAGATGGGCGGGTGTGAGACCCTCCTCGTGTGAGATGGGCCGGGTGGTGGTTGGGTTTGCTGCTAGCATGCCTATCCCCAGCTGCGTGGCGGCCCTGCCTGGGCTGCTCGGCGCCCTCTCGGAGGCTGTTCTGGGGACTTTAATCTGCCGTCGCTGGGGCGTCGGGTTTAGCTCAGGAGTTCATGGCATCCATGGCAGGAACCTGACCCAGAGTGATCCATGGACCCACCCACGAGGGGAACACTTGACCTGGTTTTATCTGGGGGGCAGTGGTGTAGTGATCTGGGAGGGTTCTCTATCGACCCTCTATCATGGACTGATCACTATCTCCTGCGGCTGGTTTTCAATTGGCTATCCCTGGCTGCTGGGATGAGGAGCCTATCTGATGGTTCCGCCCCAGGCGCCTAATGGACCGGATAGGTTTCAGGCGGCTGGGGTTCTGCCCGCCTCCCTCGACCACAGCTTCGGCGGCAGCTGGCGGCCGCCTAAAGAAGCGGCGTCGGGCCTTCGACGGGTTGTCCCCTGCGGCCTCTTCCCGCCGTAGCCCGATGGGCTCCCTGGTTCTCCGAGCTCCGGGGGATGAAGCTTGGCCCAGAAGATGGAGGGCCAGCCACTCGAATCCGACCGTGTCAGTTTGCGATCCTATATCAGGACCTATCTGGAAGCAATCAGGGGCGGTGCCCACTTCTCGCTCTGATTGCGTCTGCCGATGATCGCCCTGCTGCCCTGTTTGGGTGACCCGCTCCCTCCTTCAATTGAGGGGATGACCCGTTGCAGGGCAGAGAATTTAGTATACATCTGGCGGATAAAGTGGCCAGTGCGTGCTGGCTTGGACTCTGATTGGCAGTGGTCTGGCGATGGGGTGGCGATGAGTCTGGTGGATTCTACCTGGGTTGAGTTTGACCTGGTCTCCCTTGATGAGGTGGACAGGATCATGCGAGGCTGTCTTCCACCGTGTTTATTGGACCCGTGCCCTTCCTGGTTGGTATATGCCTCCAGGAGGTTACGTCTTGACTGGCTCCAGGCAGTTGTGCGCTTCTTTGGCGAGGAGTCTTTCCTGCCGCTTTGAAAGAGGTGGTGAGCCCCTCCTCAAGCCTGCCTGGACCCGGCGTTTTGAACAACTATCGTCCTGTCTCCAACCTCCGCTTTTAGCGAAGGTTGTTGAAGGCGTGGTGGTTCAGCAGCTTCCCTTGTTCCTGGAGAAACTGAGTATTTAGATCCGTATCAGTGGGCTTCAGGGCGGACACAACCGCGGAGACAGCATTGGTGGCACTGGTGGATGATCTCTGGAGGCTCGGGACAGGGTTTTCCTCTGTCCTAGTCCTTTAGATCTCTCAGCGGCTTCGATACCATCGACCATGGTATCCTTCTGCAGCGGCTTAGAGGTTTGGGGGTGGGGAACGTTTTCGTTGGTTCTCCTCCTTCCTTCAGGCACTTCGCAGATGCGGTGTTGGCAGGGGCAGAGGTGGGCCCGAGACCCCTCACTTGTGGGGGTGCCGCAGGGTCTGTCCTTTCGCCCCTCCTGTTTAATATCTACATGAAACAGCTGGGTGAGATCATCCGAGGTTTTGGGGTGAGTATCATCAATGCTGATGATACCCAGCTTTATATCTCACCCCAGGCCAGATCAGTGATGCTCTCTCCGTGATGTCCGGTGCCTGGAAGTGATGAGGTCTGGATGGGTAGTAACAGGCTTCAGCTCAACCCACCAAGGCGGGTGGCTGTTCTTACCGGCATCTCGGTCTTCATTAGATGTACCATCTTTGGTCATGGGGAGAGGTGTTGCCCCGATGGATGGCGAGAAACCTGGGTGTCCTCCTGGACTCACAGCTCGGTTTGGAGGAGCATGTGGGAGCTGTGGCCAGGGGGCTTTTGCCCAGGTTAGGCTGGTTAGCCAGCTTGCCCTTATTTGGACGAGATGCCCTTGAGCGGTTACTCATCGCTTGTCACCTCTAGGATTGACTACTGCAATGCTCTCTACATGGGGCTTCTTGCGACGATCCGGAGGCTCCAGCTGGTGCAGAATCTGAAGCGTGTTTGTGATGGGGGTATCGATACTCCCATGTTACACCCCTCCTCTGCGGCTTGCATTGGTTGATTGCCTCCGAATTGCCTTCAAATATTAGTTACAACTTATAAAGCCCTTAATGGCTTGGGTCCAGGGTACTTGCGGGAGCGCCTCCTGCCAGCATCACTCGATGGCCCTGTTGGCTCTCATAGGAGCCTCCTGGGGTGCCGTCAGTCAGATATTGTAGGCTGGCGGTCCCCAGGGCTAGGAGCCTTCTCTGTGGGAGCACCTGCCCTCTGGAATCAGCTCCCGTCGATCTCCGTTTGGCCCCTGACCTCCGCTCCTTCGCGGGACCTGAAGACTTGGTTTCCAGCGGGCGGCCTTGAATGACCGAGGGGGGTTGGGTTTATTTTAATTTATTTGGCTTGTTTACTGTTTAATCTTGTTTTATTGTAAATTTTCTCTGTTTTAATGTTATGAGTCCTTAGGGAATAGAGGCATACAAATCGAATAAATAAATAAATAAATAAATAAATAATCCAAATTGGCCCACCAAGCCCAACAGGATGTCCAAAAAGAGAGTTCACAGTACAGACTAAAAAGCAAAAGCAAAAAGAAAAAGGAGAAAGTAATCCAAGAGAAAGGGAAATCTTTTGCTATTCAATTTCTAGTTGCCTTGTCCAGTTTATTTTCATTTAAGTTCCAAGAGCTACACTGTTTAAAGCAAAAAAATTTCAGTGTTCCACTCTCTTATCTTAGTTCAGTCAAAATAAACTTATGATTTCCTTCTCAGGCAGTCAAGGTCATGTATTTTCCCCTTTCTCTCTTCTATCTTCCAGTTTTCACTTTAGCCTGCAGGTTCTCTCTTTATCTCTGCTTCTCTCTTTTCTCCTCCTTGTACTATTCCCAATGTAAGTTGTAAAACACGATATTTAAAAAAAACTCTATCAGTTTTATATACTGTCCAATAGTTTAACTCAAAAATATTATTTTTCGAAGTACCCAGTCCGGTTTTCTATGTATATACTCTTTCAGGAAGTCCATTTAATTAGATCCCTCTTTCAAGTGGCTCTTAAGGCTTTCCTTGCCGCTTTACTTCCCGAGGTGGAATGGAGAGACAAACCAATTCCACCTCTACCTTTGGGTCTCATTTTCACCCCACTATTCCCCAGGGGGCTCTTTCTTCCAGTAAGATTAAAGGTCAGTGTTGGAAATTTCTCACCCAGATTGATCACACTGACATGCCCCTGGTGGAGACTGACTCTGAGGGAGGGAGGGAGGAGCAGCCGACAGGGGAGTGGAGTGTGGCTCGGAGGGTTGGGGGGAGGCAGGGGGAAGGGCAGAGGCCGGCTGAGCAGTCAGACCCATCCCCCATCCATCCTAGGGGGCTGAGCACCGAGGCCCATGCCCTATCCATCTAGCACGCGGGAGGGATAAAGGAGAATATATGGTCTGCTAGGAAGAGGGCCTTGATCCTCTTCATGAGCTGCAGCTGTGACAACTAGACTGAATATTGAGATGTTGCGTTTGGGCCGAATGCTGGAAACAAAGAGTGAAATATCTCTAGTTGATGGTTTCTCTCTGAGTTTGGCGTTCTTCCCAGTGTGTGTTATCTGTGGACGTCCTCCAGCCCTTATCTTGCCTGGTTTGTGTTGCTTTTTTCCTTCTTCTTGTAACAGTCTGTGTGGGAGTTTTTTGTCTTCCATCAAGAATATTCAGAGCTTGGAAGCAAAGTGAAGGAATAAAAGGGGCTTCACCTGTTTCCTGTGACTGTGATTGTTTTGTATCCCACCCCGGGTCATCACATTTTGTTTCCAGCCACCCCTTCAATTTGCTTCTGCTTTTCGTGGGGTGACCATGGATCAGCCCAGAGCAGACAACGTCCACTTAAGCCAGCAAGTGGGTCTTTTGACTGCACAGGTTGCTGCCGGTCTGGCTGTCCTGCCCGCCAAATGCCCAGTGTGATTGCAGGATAAATTTGATGGATCGCTGGCCCACTTTCCAGCATTTTTTGGGCACTGCCAGCTTTAT
>SOZL01001443.1:0-48470 GCA_009733165.1 Naja naja
GAAAGAGTTGAGTAGCCAGGATCACAAATCCCCTCCAAGTTGGATGAGGGACATTTCTACCTGACAATGGCAGGATCAGCCCAGAGGAGGACCTGGTTGGTGTCAGAGCAGCTTTTGGGGAAAGTGAAGAGGTGAGAGAGGAAATCTGGGCCAATGGAAAGTCAGTCAATGAACAGCGAGCACTCTCAGGGCCCTAACTGGGTTGCTGAAATGAAGCAATCTTGAGGATAATCCCAGTGAAATTCTCTGAGAAGTGAGGGGGAGCCCTCTGAGTCCTGGGTTCAAGGGGATTCTGCTCAGATGGCTGAACTCTGGGAGGGAGGCAGGTATTTCCAGTGATGGGAAGGGGGACAGGAGGAAGATCTGGGGTCTCGTGGCTCATTGCTGCTCGCTTTCCTTTGCCTTCCACTTTGGGTTTCCCTAAGGATCTCCCAAGCCCTGTGGCTATTTCCAGGATATGAGTTTCATATTATTTTGTTAATTTTATAATTAATGCAAATTAATGCAAATTTTTACATGCAAATTTTTAATCAAGAAACACCCCCCAGTCAATGGTGTCCCACTTTACCAATGTTAAAATCTGGTCACCTTAGTATAGGGTGATATTTTTTGAGCCCCAATGCAAAAACGGATGCCAGGACGAGATTCGGGGTGGAATTCCATACTTAACAATGGACTTGCTTGCTGTTTTAAAAATGAAGCGTTTTTGGCCCCGAACCCATTTTAGCTCCCAAGAGGCTCCAGAGAGGCTTGCTAGGCCCCATTTTGGGCCTAGGAGGCCTTCCTGCAGCCTCCTGGGAGCATCCAGCCACCCAGTATGCCTGGATTCAGTGTTTAGCAAAAAGAACATTTGGAGCTAATATAGTCTTGATTCCTGCCTTGGGAATGCACTGGGTAATCAAAACTATGCAGTCTCCTAAAACTGTTGGAGCCAATCTTCTTTCTTTCTTCCATATCCTCCTCTTCAAAACTAGTAAGTTGCTCTGCTTTTTAATGCCAGGCTTAGTGTGGTAAGTTCAGAGTGGATTTTGAGAGAACAGCTCACCTTTAGGTCTCATTCATTTGCTCAATTTCAGAGCATACGTTACCCAATTTCCAAAGCATAATTCAGACTATTCAGCAGTTTGCCTAGCTGCTGCTTCATTACTTCTGTTTCTGTCACAACCTTTATGGAGTGTCCAATGGCCTTTATGTTTGACAAGCAAAAAACACAGTAAATATTTCTCACAAATATTTTCCCTCTTCCACTTTATGGTTCGTTTAACATACAAAATTATGTGCTGTGTTACTTAAATATCTGGGTGTTGTATTAAGGTTTAAGTCAGAGGTCTTCAAACTTGGCAACTTTAAGACTTGTGGACTTCAACTCCCAGAATTCTCCAGTCAGCTGCCTGGAGAATTCTGGGAGTTGAAGTCCACAAGTCTTAAAGTTACCAAGTTTGGGAATCCTGGTTTAAGTAGTGTTGAAAGAAATATCCTTCTGGGTTCAGTTCAAAGTGGGGAAAAGACACTGGAAACATGGAGGCTGCTTGGAAAGTTTAATGGTGAACAGGACCCCATGGTCTGGAGCTCCAGAGAAAGATGATCACATGCTTCAAGGTGAAGGAGAAGATCAAGAAGGGCTGAGGTGCTGAGAGTGCCTGGGTTTTATGCCCTCTGCTGGGATTTGAATTGGACCTTGTATTCTAATTGGTTGTCAGACTCCCATGAGGGGCAACTCTGTCGGCTGTCCTGAGTTCCAGGCTTGGTTGACCCTTGCTGGATGATTTATGCCCTTAAAAGGGCTTTTGGCAATTGCTATAGCTTTACCTGGAGATCTTTCTTATGTAAGGTGACCAGATTTTAACATTGGTAAAGCGGGACACCATTGGGGGTTCTTTTTTTTTTAAGAGGTTTTATTTTTCCAAAAACACAAACATAACAAACAAACATACAACACATAGATCCATATCAATTTCAAGTATGTCGGTCGGTCAAAAATCACAGTGCCTTCCCTCATTATTCATACTCAATATTACAAAAGGAAAAACTATAATCATTATCATTAATCCTTTATCATATTATAATCTCTATATTGTTTCTAACAGTTCTATCTATCTTTATATTCCCAAAAATATATTACCAAACATTTTTGTCTAACCATTGATAGAACATATTCCATATCTTATAAAACTGCTTTTCTTCTTGGTCCCTAATTTCAAATGTTAATCTACTCATTTCGGCACAATCCAAGATCTTCTTAATCACTTCCTCCTGCGTAGGTGTCATCATTTCTTCAGTTTTTAGCAAATACAATTCTAGCGGCGGGGGGTTCTTAATTAAAATTTGCATGTACAAATTTGCATGTAAAATTTGCATTAATTTGCATTAATTATAAAATTAACAAAAATAATATGAAACTCATATCCTGGCGAAATAGCCACATGGCCTTGGGGGAGGGAAGGTAGAGCCATGGGATCCTTAGGGGAAACCCAAAAGTGGGAAGGCAAAGGAAAGGAGCAGCAATGAAGCCACGGAGACCCCAGATCTTCCTCCTGTCCCCTTCCCATCACTGGAAATACCTGCCTCCCTCCCAGAGTTCAGCCATCTGAGCAGAATCCGCCTTGAACCCAGGACTCAGAAGGGCTCCCCTCACTTCTCAGAGAATTTCACTGGGATTATCCCAAGATTGCTTCATTTCAGCAACCCAGTTAGGGCCCTGAAAGCATCATTGACGGACGCTTTCCATTGGACCAGATTTCCTCTGAATCTCACCCTTCACTTTCCCCAAAAGCTGCTCTGAAACCTGTCCTCCTCTGGGGCTGATCCTGCACTTTGTCAGGTAGAAATGCCCCTCAGCCAACTTGGGAGGGGATTGTGATCCTGCCTACTCAACTCTTTCCATGATCAGGGACTCTCAACGGAAAGGCCTAAATCAGAGTTAGTTCCTCAGACTCAGCCATTTGCACTTCAATTCCCAGAATTCAGCAACTTAGAACTAAGGAGAAATTTCCTGGCAGTTGGAACAATTAATCAGTGAAACAACTTGCTTCTAGAAGCTGTGAATGCTCCAACACTGGAAGTTTTAAAAGATGTTGGATAACCATTTGTCTGAAGTGTAGGGTTTCCTGCCTAAGCAGGGGTTGGACTAGAAGACCTCCAAGGTCCTTCCAACTCTGTTATTCTATTCTATTCTATTCTATTCTATTCTATTCTATTCTATTCTATTCTATTCTATTCTATTCTAATTCCCCACCCTATAGAAACCCAGGGGCCTCTCCACCCTGCCCCCACTGGGGATGATTGGGAGTTCCTGCTGAAAACACCCATATTGTGGGGGGGGCTAAGCTGGGGTCCTCTCCCCAAACTCATCCTCTGTGGGGAGGGTCCTGTCACCTTTAAGGCCCCTCTGGTGAACCAAAGATTAAACACAGAAAATTATTTCAGCTTCCATCATGCAAACTCCTGACTGAGGATCATCAGAGTTTTTCCAGCCCTTCCCTGGAGGACTGGCTCAATTCACAAGATATAAAATTTTACTAACAACGAGGGGAAAAAATCACATTAAGTCACTGTTTAGTTCTAAATTGGTTAAAAGAATCAAAAGAAAAGAAAATGAATAAAATGCTGCTGGGAAATCAGTTAACCAGGAAAATCCCCAAGGCCCCTTTTTGGTCTCCATTCTGAAAGCTCTTCAGATCAGAAATTCTTCCAGGGCACCAAAGATTTTAAAGATCATTTTCACGATCGTTCATGGGATTTATTTGGGCAGAACCTGGGTCTGCATACAAAAGGGCAGGACCTCCAAAGCCCAGAGACATAAATACAGATAGTCCTCGACTTATGACCATAATTGAGCCCATATTGTTTGTTGCTATGTGAGACATTTGTTGAGTGAGTTTTTTGCTCCATTTTACAAATGTTCTTCCCTCAGTTGTTAAATGATTCATTGCAGTTGTTAAATGAATAACTTGGTTGTTAAGTGAATCTGGCTTCTCCATGGACTTTGCTTGTCAGAACGCTGCAAAAGGGGCTCACGTGATAGGGGGAGACTGCAGCCGTCATAAATATGAACCAGTTGCCCAGCATCCAAATCATGGTCATGTGACGATGAGGATGGTAAAATGGTCATAAGTGTGAAAAATGTTCATACTGTCACTTTTTTCAATGACATTGCAACTTTGGTCACTAAATGAACTGTTGTAAATCGAGGACTACCTGTAGTCCCACTGCCCATTCCCTCCAGTCTGGCCTCCCAGCTCTAAGGGTCTCCTGCTTGAGAAGGGGGTTGGGCTAGATGACCTCCGAGGTTCCTTCCGGCTATGATTCTCTAAGGATCTCCTGCTTGAGAAGAGGGGTGGGCTGGATGACCTCCAAGGTCCCTTCTGGCGATGATTCGGTTAGTGACCCCTGCTGGAGAAGGGCGTTGGGCTGGATGACCTCCGAGGTCCCTTCCGGCTATGATTCTGTAAGGGTCTCCTGCTTGAAAAGGTGGTTGGACTAGAGGACCTCCGAGGTCCCTTCCGGCTATGATTTTCTAAGGGTCTCCTGCTCGAAAAGGGGGTTGGGCTAGAAGACCTCTGAGATCCCTTCCGGCTATCATTCTCTAAGGATCTCCTGCTTGAGAAGAGGGGTGGGCTGGATGACCTCCTAGGTCCCTTCTGGCGATGATTCTGTAAGTGGCCCCTGCTGAAGAAGGGGGTTGGGCTGGATGACCTCCGAGGTCCCTTCCGGCTGTGATTCTGTAAGGGTCTCCTGCTCGAAAAGGGGTTGGGGATGACCTACAAGATCCCTTCCAGCTATTATTCTCTAAGGGTCTCCTGCTCGAAAAGTGGGTTGGGCTAGATGACCTCCGAGGTCCCTTTCAGCTATGATTCTGTAAGGGTTTTCTGCTTGAAAAGGTGGTTTGACTAGAGGACCCCCCGAGGTCCCTTCCGGCTATGATTCTCTAAGATCTCCTGCTTGAGAAGAGGGGTGGGCTGGATGACCTCCGAGGTCCCTTCCGGCTATGATTCTCTAAGGGTCTCCTGCTCGAAAAGGGGGTTGGGCTAGAAGACCTCTGAGATCCCTTCCGGCTATCATTCTCTAAGGATCTCCTGCTTGAGAAGAGGGGTGGGCTGGATGACTTCCGAGGTCCCTTCTGGCGATGATTCTGTAAGTGTTCCATGCTGGAGAAGGGGGTTGGGCTAGATGACCTCCGAGGTCCCTTCCGGCTATGATTCTCTAAGGGTCTCCTGCTTGAGAAGAGGGGTGGGCTGGATGACCTCCGAGGTCTCTTCTGGCGATCCTCGTCTGGATTTGGAGGAAGATCAAATCCACCAATGGCAGCGTGACACCACATGCCCTGCACTGGTGTCACAAGCCACGCCCCTTCACCCTCTAAGGGGCTGCCCAACTGGCATTTACCTCAGGAGAGAGCGAGGTCTACATTTCTCCCAGAGGTCTAAAGGTTTCTTAGAGAGTTGTTCTCCTTTGTCCTTAAAAGAGACTGTCCAGCATAGGCGATCAGTTCTCTCAATATCTACCTCAGACTTTCTGATTACCAAGCTGGAAGGAAAGGAAAGTGTTCCTAAGCTAAAGACTATTTGACTTTATATCTGAGGACTAAAGGGACAGAGAAACTCCAACTACATAGGTAGTTGTAGAACTAAAAGAGACCTGAGGGGAAGAAACTAAGAAAGAAGAAAGGAATATTCTTTCTGTGTGTTTATTTGTTTTGAGCTGCTTGTTATAATAAATATTGGTTTGAAAACAGACTGGGCTCGACTCTTTATATAATTTAAATATATAGACAGAGTTTAAAAGATCCTCAAACATTAATCAGTCATAGGTCTGATTAATAAAAATATTAACATAAAGGAGAGAAAAAAACTACATGAAGGAGAAACCATCTCCTGACTAATGGTACAAATTGCACAAGGAATGCTGACTGCTTACTTATTGGATGATGGATAAATTACAAATAAGCATAAAATTTATTGAATTTTGAGAGCATAATTTGAACACTTATGTAGCATGCTTGATGTTTTTTAACAAGGGGTTGCCATGATGGGTGTAATGAGGACCAAAACTGTGAAGGTTATGGTTATCTGTCATCTCCTTTTGGATATTATCAGCCCTGTATACTTTGTTTTCTTTTGATTTTCCAGGCAGGTTTAAGCACTTTTTCAAGCAAAGCACTGAGCTGCAGCTCCTACCCTCACATTTCAAATTTTATTGAATTCCTCTTCACTGATTTGGGCCTCAGAGGCATCCTTGTATTCTTTCAATAATGATAAAGTTTGTTGGTTTGCTTTCTAGTAAGCCATTTTCCCGCTTAATTTGCAATGTGTCCACATGATTCATGTCCAGAGAATTATTTATTTATTTATTTATTTATTTATTTATTTATTTATTTATTTATTTATTGTATGCGCCCCTCTCCAAAAGGACTCGGTGGGCGTGTGAGCTATCTGGGCCAGTCCTTCTCTCTCAGCTCTAAGAAGGAAGCAAGGACAAACATTGAGTGGTCAATGTCTGGAACTCACTACCTGATTCTGTTGTCAAATGCTCAAACCCGCACTCTTTTACCCTCAAACTAACCTCTATTGACCTCACCCCATTCCTCAGAGGTCTGTAAGGGGAGTGCATAAGCACACAATCCTGCTACCATCCCAGGGGGTTGGACTAGAAGACCTCCAAGGTCCCTTCCGACTCTGTTATTCTTTTCTTTTCTATTCTATTCTATTCTATTCTAATTCCCCTCACCCTATAGAAACCCAGGGGGCCTCTCCACCCTGCCCCCACTGGGGATGATTGGGAGTTCCTGCTGAAAACACCCATATTGGGGGGCTAAGCTGGGGTCCTCTCCCCAAACTCATCCTCTGTGGGGAGGGTCCTGTCACCTTTAAGGCCCTCTGGTGAACCAAAGATTAAGCCCCCCTGAACTGTCTTCTGGGATGTCCACCCCTACGGCCCCTGTGGGAAAAATGTTTAATTCTGAAAATGCATATGGGGAAAGCACATTACACACAATTGCCTCGGATTTTGTTCTAGCACAGGCAAATTTTTGTTGAATAACTTTTTGACAACTTGTGATGTACAGTCCATAGATCTGAAGGAATGATTGTGATTAATAGTATGAAAAGACATAACTGCTTCTGCTAATGCTAATTTCTTTTCTTCGTCTCCATAAGTTGTTTTCGAAAAATTCCTGTATTTTGGAGGAAGATGCAGCAGTATTTAAATATCTTTTATGTTTCTGTGTTTCCAAGTGCTTTGAAATATCATTCTTCCCGCCGTGCAAAATAGAAAATTCACCATTACATTTCTCACATTTTACCATGTAATCGCTTTTGGTTTTTTAATAAAAGGAAATTCACTTCTTAGATCATCGTTGAATTTGCATCCTCTTTTCTTACTCATTATGTTAAAATCTAAAAAATAATTTAAAATTATATTATAAATTATTATATACATATTGCTTAAAACACAGTAAGTAGGTACATAATTACATGAACATATTTTAATGTTAGTTTGTAAATTAAATTGATTTGATTATTATAAAGTAACTATATTTTAAAAATTATTTTAATTTTAATCCTATATTTCTTTCTAAATAATAACAATACTAACTTTGACTCCTAGCGACTTGCACTGCAAGTGTTAGTGAGAGGGTGTTAAGAGGTTCTTTGGTTAAGCTGTTTACTGTTGGCTTGTTTGACTGAGGATTTTTTTAACTTTTATTTTCCCAGTTTGCTAACAATCGGGTTTTTAATTTCTGGATGTTAATGAAATGGGTTTAAATACTGCAGGATAATTTTAAAGTTTGTGGGTAGCACTGAATTCTGGGAAAGGTGGCATATTACTAAACTGAATTTTGGGATATCTAAGAATGGATTTGTTCAGGTGTCCAATTTTCAAGACAAAAGTAAAAGTATATTGTGTGGTCTGCTTGCTTTTGGAGTATGGTAATATAGTTGTTTGCTCATTGGTTTCTTTAAAGAAGGAACATGACTCCAAACTATATGGCTACAGCAAGAAAAACTGGAGTAAAAATTAAAAGAATCCGCACAGACTATTATTCAAACTGTGTTGAATCACATAGAAAACTGGATGATTCAGAGACCCAAAATAAACTTGGCAAAATCTGTAATATTGGGATTCAGGAACTGCTTACTAATAATAAAACAACAACACAAACACAACGAAAACCCCTCTGAGGCATGTCTAAAGCAGAAATTTTAACAATAAACTCCCCAAAGTTCATTATTTCAAAGAACTCTGGGAATTACAGCCTCATGAAAAGAAAAAGTGCTTGTAACACAATCATCTTCAATCTCTTCCCAAAATTACAACATCTGAAATGGCTTGTTAGAACAGTTTATTAAATAGAATTTATTCAGCCTCTAAGTCTCACCACAGATTTTGTACCTTGGAAGACTGCTGAAATATTCTTTGTGTTCATCCCACACATAATTATTGGGAAGGGTATGTCAGATAGATGAATTCGATCATAATGCCCAAATACCATTGGCATTCCTCAAAAAGGGAAGCAAAATAATCTAGTTTAACATTTTGTTGTTAAAAAGTTCTTTTGGGCTGCAGGAGGAAGAGTTTAAAAATGGCGTATTATTTGCTAAAGGCAAACAAGATGAACAAAAGTTTTTAAAAAATATTTTAAATGGGCTTCAACACTCCTAACTCAACCTTAATTTTGCTCAGCTGCTCAGCGAACCAAGCACCCCTTTTCTAAGGCAATTTAATTCTTGCCACTTTTAATCCAGAAACTGAACATAATAGAAACCACATAGAGAGATTAATAGTGTCTTCTATCTACTCCAATACTTTGCTTCTTTAGCATGTCTGCACATGATAGTATCCGATAGACTCAAGGTAGATTGCCACTGGGCATGGAATCTCCCATTTGAGCTATCCATGCAAACTGGCAAATGGAGACACCTAACCTGTGGGCACCATTACATCTGGAAAGCAGGAAGCCATTGTGAGCTATAGATTTTATTATTATGAGACAGAATCGCCTCTTTTTAAGGGAGGAGGAGGTTTTAAGACATTAGACTGCATGAAGCCTACATGAAAAACTTGTAATCTATGGGGCTTTTAGCCACTGCCTTGTAAAGGTAGGAAGTAAGGACAACATAAACCGCAGGTCACTGTTCTTAAAGGATCTACTTCAAGTTCGCACATGGGTTCTTATAGCAGAGGCAGGCGCTGTCTTTCTCAAATATCATTAGCTGACTTCGAATGTGCCCTCCAATTTATCCAATCAAGTCAATTGTCTGGGTCCAAGGGTATCCCGAACCCTGAACTAACCACCCTATATATCCTAGCCATTAATGTGCCATTAATCTGCCACTCTTTTTTCCTCAAAGTTTTCCCGCCGTTCCTTTAAAGGGAAGCGTGCTATCACAACTATCCTCTTCCCCTGCCCCTTCCTATGCAAGCCCGGTTTTCCATCCTACTGTACGGTGGGGAAATAAGACAAGCTGGAGTCCTTCCACAGGCTCCTTTTTGCAGAGGCTCTCTGATACTCAGGTCTAGCGCCTGGAGAATGCAGGGACAGGCCGGCATGGAAATCTTTGCATCACGAGTCTGCGTGGAATAAGTTGTCCCCCCTCCCCTGCCTGTAGGAAAGGAGAAAAGCAACTGTCACGGGAAGGAAAATCTAGAGGGGGGAGGAAATGCGATTTCTAGAGGGAGAGAGAAAAGACGTCCGAATGAATTGCCAACGGGATTCCGCAGGGGAGGGGGCAGACGGTGGGAAAAACCCCACGTAGTCGCTGGGAGCAGAAAGCGATTCAGTGACACGTCAATCAATTGAGCTCATGTAAATCACATTGCGGGCGATCCAATCGAACCAATCAGAAAACGCATGGATGCTATAATCCAAGCAGCTTTTACTGAAACGCAAGGAAATGCAAAGCGCAGCCCCACGCGCGTTTCATCCCCATTAAAGTTTTTACCCTGCTCCCTTCTGAATCGGTAAGCAGAGGAGCAGAGTTCACCGCCGTTGACTTTTTGTTCTCCTTTCGTTATTTCCACAGTATTTAGCTTGGCTTTTTGCCTCAACCGAGATCTCAACCAAGGGCTCTGCAGCCGCTTCGTTCCTGCCCCTGCGAAGTCGCTCCCGCTCGTCCGCAACTCACGAGGGTTGCCACCCGCCCAACTTTCAAACCTTCCTGTGGGGAGATTCTGAGAGGCTGCGAACGGCAGCCGGTGAAGCCAATGGCCACTGGGTGAGGATGTTGCTCCTCCCGGTAGCTTCCTTGAGCCAATCTAAGGCGGGAAGGTGGGATTTCCTCGCCGTGCAAGCGGCCTAGTTGTTAGGGTCCTGCATTCTCTCCAGAAATGGGACTTCTTAAAACGCCGGGACGCGGACAAATTGTTAGAAATCGGGACTGTCCCACCAAAAGTGGGACCTCTGGTCACATTGCACCTGCACCTCTTAACCATGGTTTGTTTCCTGAGGTTGAGCCTGTTGGCTGAGGAGTCAGTGGATGATGGGAACTCGGAAGGAGATGAATTCCTGGGAGAGAAGCTGAACAAGAGGAGATGATACGCAGGCAGGCCTCGCCTTCCAACCGTTCATTTACTGACCGATCCAAGTTACAACCGACCTGAGAAATGGGACTTAGGACTGTTTTCACAGTTAATGAACTTTGCAGCATCAAATGCAGTGATCAGAATTCAGGTGCTTGGCCACAGTTTCATGTTAACCCCTCTTTTAAAACCAAACATCTTCTTAGTTGTGACTTATTATATGCCATCAATTTGTTTTTGACTCCTATCACCCACATGTAAATAAATATGGATATATCTTATGCTTGTGTTTTCCTAGGCCTCACAGCCAAAAGGTGTTATATGGTATCTTATGTTTTCCCAGGCCTCACAGCCAAATGGTGTTATATGGTACCTTGTAATTTCCTAGGTCTCACACCTAAAAGAATGTGACATACCCTTGTTAAGAGCTACAAGATAACAAGAGCCTGGCACAATTGATGTGTATTACTCCCATCGCATTCCTTTCAGAAGTGCAAAATACCTAGTGTCTAACAGACTTGAGTTATAATACCCAATTGCATTCCTCCTCTAATTAAGTTTTGTTTTCTCTGAGCTTAGGTTTCTATTCTGTTGGAATTTGTGATTTCCTGTAAACCAGGTGGTATTTTGTTGATACGCATGCTCAGATTCACGCTGTTTGGTAACTTTCCACAAACTGCTCCCCCCTTGCTGTAGTTACCCCTCCCTGCTAAATCTGCTTAATAAAAGAGACTGTTGCGATCTGTTCGGGGACACAACATCACCCCAGGCACTTCGTGCTTTCTCATCTTTAGAAACTTCTTGTGTGGTGTCTCTTATTTGGCTTCTTTCGTCCTTGCGAGGACCCCTAAATTGTCTCGGCGAGGGCTGAGACTCGTTCCTGCGGGAACCCAGGACAACATCAGCAGGGAACCTAGGACAACGAGTAGTGTTACAGACCTTGCTGTGACATCTGGGGGCTCGTCCGGGATCCTGTTGAGTTGTCCAGAGGCGACCACTGGCTAGAGGTGCGTCACCTTCACCCTCATTGCTTACCCGTCCGGACGCGACAAAGTGCACACGTAAGTAATGGGCTCCTCAAACTCAAGGGACTCATCAATGCATAGGGATGAGCTCTATTCTCTGGTGAAGAAGACTAATTGTTTGCAAAAGATTAATGGCACCACTGTCTATCCTCTTTCTAAGAAATCTCTTACTTCTTTTCTATCCTAACTCTCCTTCTACTGATTCTGCTGCTCTGCTCTCTTCTAATACGGAGGAATCCTGTCAAAGGTCTCTCCACCTCCGTATGAGTCTCCTACTGTCCCTGAAGTTGCCTCTGCTCCCCAGCAGACACAGCTCTTTCTGCTCCTGCAGCGTCTTTCCCTCCTTCAGAGGATACAGACATGACTGCAGGAACCTTTTCTGCCTTGCTTGCTTCTTCCTCTCTTTCTCTAAGAACTGAACCTCCGCTTTCAGCTTACCCTATGACCATCCCTCGGGGGTGCTGAATTCCATGAGAACATCAATGTGCGGATGCTTAAAAGTTTAAAAGAAGCTGTTACTTCCTACGGTATTCACTCTCCGTATGTAATGCTTATGTAACTAGAATACAGGCAACTGCTCTCTTCTGATGCACTGGATGGCAGAATTGAAAGTGGAAGGCATGCCCTATTGATTTCAATAGTCCACAATTAGATCTGCTGATCAGAAGCATGGAATGAGACACAGATCTGTTAGGAAGCCCCTCCATACAGTACAATGGGGCTGTTCAAAGAAAATATGGTTCATTTACTGTTATGTGTTAGGAAGAACTAAGAGAAGATGAAAATGTTTACTATTCTTTTCATGATGTGATTTTCATTAAAACTTCTTAGATGTGATGTATAATAATGTAAATAAGTGTATGCAGAATTGAATAGGATTAAATTGAAGAAAATATCCTTTACCTGTGTATAGCCCTAATTGGAATTGCTGAAGTTCAAAATAAATTAATTGTAACATGTTTGGCAACCAGAGAATTAAATTGGCTTTTTTGGATTGGACTTAGAGTTGTGGGGGGGCAGATAGGCAGTGGTTCGGGCCCACAATCACCTTTGTGATTGGAACCGCTCCTTAAGTTCTCCCAATGCTCTGAGAACAAACTACAGGTTTATAAAAAATAAAAAATAAAAATGTGTGGAAACTTAAAGGGACAAACCCTCCTCAGGGCTGGGGGTATTGTGTGAGAGAATCTGTCTGTATGCAATCATTTCCAGCTCTGGGGGATGAGATCCTCTACAATAGAGCTTATTGGCTCTCAGAAAAGAATTGTAAATATGCAAGCCGTATGATTACAGTGTAAATGTGTGAGTATGTTGATGGTAAAAAAGGTGGTAGAAATGTTTGTGTATTGACCCCTATCCCAGATTGAAAGGAGAGTAAGAAAGAGTGTGAGAAAGGTCCGGACCTGAGAAAGATAGGATTATTTGTGTGTGTATTTGTGTGTGCTTTACTCATGATGAAAATTATTTGTGTGTGATTTATTGGTGAAAAGAATATTGAGTGGAAAGAATGGATGAGATTTGTTTTAAACATTCCCCTTCTTGTCTCCGCTGGTTGTTGTAGGGGTGGAGGCGGGGGGAATGAGGCTTTACGTTCCCCTTCTTGTCTTCGCTGGTTGTTGTAGGGGTGGAGGCGGGGGAGAATGAGGCTTTGATCACTTTAACCATTTTTTTTCTCTGCTCTGAGTTTTGCCTTGAAAAAGGCGAGGTTAGAAAGTAACTTTTCATAGGTTACATAGCTTCATCTCCTGATTTTTAGAGATTTTCACACAAAGGAGCCTCAGATAGATAGGCTGAGATTGGCAAATTGCCTGGAACGTTATCTGTAAAGGTGGCTCGGTTCCCAGGTGGGCAATTTGCCCGGATCTTTGAAGATGACTCAGTTCCCAGTTTCAGCAAAGGGAATCAAAATTTAAAACTAGCTGCACTTTGTACATGCTCTTAATCCATATTCTGATTAAAGCAGAGAATTGACACTAAAATTTGACTCCATCTGGAGGTTTACAACAAGAACTGGAGAATGCATGGCTATTGCCAGCACAACAGGTAAAATCATGAAAGGTTTACAATGGGCTTTGCAAATAACTTTTTCTTCTAATTTTTGATAAGTACAGTAAGGTATAAATGGTGGAGTTATGTAAAGTCTGATTTTCAATTTTATTTTCAGAATAACTTATCTCTTCAATGTCCTTTGCCTGACTAAGCTGTATTGTTTGCCTAAAGAACTTTGGCTTGCTTACTTAATGACTTCTTCCTTTACAAGGATTCTCATGATGATACCTGGAAAGTGTCCTGCTATTTTAACTTTCAAAACTTTTTCTCAACAGCCTTTCAACTTAATCTCTGACTCTCATTATGTGTGTCAAATTATTTTTAATCTTCCAGGTGCTTATATTATGCCCAGGATTTACCCTAATCATGATCTTATTTTTAATTTTGCAACAGCTACTACAAGACCGAAGATATTTCTTACATAGGTAGTCACTTGACCCTTTCTGGGCCTCTTTCTTAAGGCTATTGCTTTGTTGATTTTTTTCAATCACTCTTTTTCATCAAACTGCTAAAGGCCTGGCACAAGCTTGCCATATTCCAGTTACTCAAAACAAGCAGAATTGTCTGCCTTCAATCTTGCTCTTTCAATGTTTCTCAATCAGCCCCTTAACATTATTACAGATAGTCTGTATGTTTCACATCTGGTCTCTTGTATATACGATGCTTACATTTCTCCCTCAACCCCTGTCCCTTTAATGAGACTTTTTTTTTACAGCTCCAGGATTTGTTACATCTCCGTGCTCATCCACTGTTTGTAGCACATATTAGAAGTCATCAACCTCGTCCTGGATTTTTATCAGAAGGAAATCATATGGCAGATGAGGCATGTAAAACCAACCCGTCCTCCTGTCTGTATACCTTAACAGCAGGAGAAAGCCATGACTATTTTCATCAGAACAAAAAGGCTCTTGTCAAGCAATTTGGTATTACCCATCAAGAAGCCTCTGCCATAATTCAGCAATGTCCAACATGCAGTCTACAGGCATCTGCTATCCCACAAGGGGTCAACCCCAGGGGTACTAGTGCTTGTGAGACATGGCAAATGGATGTAACTCAATATCCATCCTTTGCCCCTTGGAAATTCATTCATGTTTCCATTGATACGTATTCAGGTTTCATCATGGCAACTTTGCAAAGGGTGAAACCGCAAAACAAGTTATTAATCATTGTATTCGGACTTTCGTAACGTTGGGATGTCCAAAAACTCTAAAACTGACAATGGACCAGCTTATACGAGCTCTGCCTTTGCACAATTTTGCCATCGCTGGTCATTAATCCATAAATTCGGCATTCCTTTCAATAGCCAAGGCCAGGCCATTATAGAGAGGGCACATTTGACTCTTAAACGGGCCTTGGACAGACACTTGGGGTCAAAAGGCATTAGCCCCCGACACTCCCGCGTTGCAAAATGTATTAAATGTTAGCTTGTATTCACTGAATTTTCTTAACCTCACTGGATCTCCTGCCTCCACTGCTGCCTCGAGACATTTCTCCACTCCTCCCTCCCTCTTCTCGTCCTCTGGTTTATTACAGGCATCTTCCAGATCCAGCTTGGAAAGGTCCAGCTCAACTGATCACTTGGGGAAGAGGCTACGCAGCAGTTCAATTGCCTGATCGAGTTTTGTGGGTTCCAGCTCGCTGTGTCCGCCCCTGTCTTCTCGATCAACCAAAAAAAGAAAGATGAAGATCCTCCTGATCCTATCCCTGATCTCTCTTGCCTCTTCTGTCTCTAATGCCTCTTCCTCTCTTCCTAAATGTACTTTCCTTGAACGTTTAAGTGCTTATATAAGAGTTCCTCATTGTAGAGTGCAAACCCCTCTTGGGGGTCGTGCGGAACTTGTTTGCAGACAAGTCCACATCCAGTCATCCAGGTAATATGTTCATAATCCGTCTATCCATGTCCTTAGAAACATCCCCACCTGTGGGCCCAAACAAACAAGTCAACTCGCCCTTTTTAAAGCCCTTGACTAAAAGAAACAACCCATTGGTGTCCTTGGTCTCCTCTGCGCATGATGCCCTTGTGGCAGCCCATGCTTTTCCTAATAATGATAGTAAGTGTTGGCTATGTTTGTCTTCTCAACCCCCTTTTTATGAGGCCATAGGTTCTGCCTTACCTTTTGCCAATAGTACCTCAGATGCTGCTTGCAGGTGGTCTAACTCTTCTATAACGGTATCCTCAATTGAAGGTCAAGGTTGTTGCCTTGGGTATGTACCCTCTAACCTTTCTCACTTTTGCATCAATGCCACCTCAGATGCCTATATTTTCTGCACTATCTACTTACCAAAAGAAAGGCTAGGGCTTAACGCTGAAGGGTGGGCTGTTATGTACACTACTCTATCAACTGCAAACCTTTTCAAACGTTTCCACGGTCAGTTCTTTATTCCTTCCAATGGCTCTATATGGGCCTGCTCTACAGGTGCTACTGCATGTGTCAGTGGTGACATTTTACACACACAAAGAGCTTTTTGCATTCAGGTTTATCTTCTCCCTAAAATGTCTGTTTTTTCCGACAATGTATTCCTTTCTCGCATGGAAACACTCCAGTACTTTCCACGAACCAAATGGGAAATGGTTACTACCATGACCCTGGCCCTTCTCCTGGGCCTAGGAGCGCTGGTGCGGCTACAGGATCGCAGGCATGATCGTGGCTGACCAAAACATCCGCAAACTCAGTGCTGAGATAGATGATGACCTCGAACGCATTGAGCAATCTATGGTTGCCCTCCAAAAATCCCTCACCTCTCTTTCCGAAGTAGTCCTGCAAAATAGAAGAGGCTTGGACTTGCTATTCCTTAAACAGGGTGGTCTGTGTGTCGCCTTGAAAGAGGAATGTTGTTTTTACACCGACAGCTCGGGCATTGTGCTTGACTCTATGGCTGAATTAAATTCCGATTAAAAGATAGAGAAAGAGAGCGTTCCCAATCCCACACTTGGTACCAGGAAATGTTCAACTTCTCTCCCTGGTTGACCACCCTCCTCTCGGCCCTAGCCGGTCCTCTGATTTTGTTGCTCCTTGCATGTACAATTGGCCCATGTGTCATGGGGAGAGTTCTAGCTTTCTTGAAACACCGACTAAATGGTATTAGTGATGATGTCCTCTTGCTAAAGCACACTGTTGAAAATGAATTCAAACAACCTCTTTTAGATTTAGCCTCTGAGTCTGATGAAGACTCTGAATCAGAAACTTTTCCTTTGGAAAAGCGTACTGGCTCCCTGCGGGATCTCCCGGAGGGGGGATTCACTGGGGATGTCGTAGCTTTAGAAGGTTATTAACCATCTTAAAAATAATAAAAACAGAGGAGATATGGATATATCTTATGCTTGTGTTTTCCTAGGCCTCACAGCCAAAAGGTGTTATATGGTATCTTATGTTTTCCCAGGCCTCACAGCCAAATGGTGTTATATGGTACCTTGTAATTTCCTAGGTCTCACACCTAAAAGAATGTGACATACCCTTGTTAAGAGCTACAAGATAACAAGAGCCTGGCACAATTGATGTGTATTACTCCCATCGCATTCCTTTCAGAAGTGCAAAATACCTAGTGTCTAACAGACTTGAGTTATAATACCCAATTGCATTCCTCCTCTAATTAAGTTTTGTTTTCTCTGAGCTTAGGTTTCTATTCTGTTGGAATTTGTGATTTCCTGTAAACCAGGTGGTATTTTGTTGATACGCATGCTCAGATTCACGCTGTTTGGTAACTTTCCACAAACTGCTCCCCCCTTGCTGTAGTTACCCCTCCCTGCTAAATCTGCTTAATAAAAGAGACTGTTGCGATCTGTTCGGGGACACAACATCACCCCAGGCACTTCGTGCTTTCTCATCTTTAGAAACTTCTTGTGTGGTGTCTCTTATTTGGCTTCTTTCGTCCTTGCGAGGACCCCTAAATTGTCTCGGCGAGGGCTGAGACTCGTTCCTCGGGAACCCAGGACAACGTCAGCAGGGAACCTAGGACAACGAGTAGTGTTACAGATCTTGCTGTGACATCGATCTTGCTGTGACAAATAAACCCTCCTTCACCACCTTGGTTGAAGAGATGCTCCCAGGTTAGGCAGACTAAGCTTAATTTGACCTCACTTCCATCCACTTTCTGAAGTGGAAGCAGTTAGCAGGGTTTGCTAAGATTCATTGGAGGAGAAATTATCAAATTATGTAAAACTATGTTTGTCCCGCCCAGGGTGGGATTCAATCGGTGTAACAACCGGTTCAGTGAGCACGTGCTTCGAACACATTCACAGCATTCGCAACTCACCTTCCGCTGCAAGCCCTGTGTGTAAAACAACTGACGTGTGGCAATCTGCTGTGCTGCGGGAAGCAGCTGAGCTGGAAAACCCCAAAATAAGCACAGACTAGAGACAGGGCAGGTGGGTGGGCCCAACAGCTGATCATCAGAGAGAACCAGTTTGCCCGAACCAGGCCGAACTGGTAGAATCCCAACCCTGGTCCCACTCTAATTACAGCAAGAGAAGAAACTGGTATGATTAAGTAATTCCTTTTTCTTTGGTAAGTCTGCTTCTATTGATCATCTCCAGTAAGAAAAATATTCTTAGAGCTTCTACAATTTATCCATCTGATTTTGACCATTTTGACTATCTGGCTGGATCTCTCAAGACCTATTTCAAAAGGAATCCCCAAATATTGCTCTCCGGGTCTTCTGCCTGGAAAATATGTACCTTATCTTTAGCGAGCTTCCAAAATCTGTGTATGAAAGTGCAGTTCTCTTTGAGTGGTTTATATGAACAGAGGGAGCCTGGATCAAAATATTTAGGTAAAAAATTTCACATGAAACATATAGCAAGCATTCAAAGAGCTAGCACCAGCTTATAGCAATAGCACATAGACTTATATACCACTTTAGAGTTCTTTACAGCTCTCTCTAAGTGGTTTACAGAGTCAGCATATTTCCCCCAACAATTTTCCCACCTCAGTAGGATGGAAGGCGGAGTCAACCTTGAGCCTGGTGGGATTTGAACTGCCAAATTGTAGGCAGCTGGCTGCAGCAGAAGTAGCTTACAGGACTGCATTCTAACCACTGTGCCACAGAGGCTCCTGTATTATTCTTTGGTGGCCAATGGCTGAACTAATGACCTAGAATGAAACAGTCTAATTGTCTAATACTGGGTGTTTCTGTTATGATTTTGGCCATATTGGTGGAAAAACTGAACTATCAGATCCCTAAGGACACAGAGGGAGGAAGTAAGAGCAAGCCAGCTTTATTGGAAAAAGATTCTCGGTTTTGCTGAAAACTTTTCTTCCCCAGAATCTCAAGAATACTATAAGTGCAACGTAATCACCAAACTGGTAGCAACACTGGTTGAATCCCACCCTGAGTCAGCCCATATTATAGTCATGTATAGCATATACCATATTGGATTATTTACTTTGCTCTTGAGGTGCTTAATTACTTATTTCTTCACTAATGTAAAGGGCCTAGTATTATAATTTATAGAACTCAATTCAATTTGCAAAAGTGAGAGTTCAGGTAAATAAGTTGTCATCTGACCGCTTGTCCAAAATGCCTTTGGACATTTTTCTTACATGAATTTATCTGCTACGTATTATCAATAACTTCTCTCTTTCTCCAAGAAGCTCACCATCCCACAGATGTGACATTTGTTACAATTTTATAAGACCCTTGTCAGAACCCTGAAAACTGGAAAACATTCAAGGGAATCTTAACAAGTTACTTCAAGTATTTTTTTAGTTTATGCCCAAAATTTTTACTGCAGTTTCTCAGCTGTTCATTTCAAACTGATGGTGTTTCTGAGCTGGCAAAGGGTGTGATGTTACTCTATTCCACATCTTTCTGTCATGATGTCTACCTTGTGATTTAATGGAAAAGGGAAAGCCAGAGAAGCTGCAAAACCATAGGAGAGCTGTTTGGAAAAAGAAAGACAGGAGGTGTCTATCATCCCTCTGTCACCTTTTAAATTAAGTAGTGAATGAATGCCACACCCAGTCATGAGAAGTTCACCAACATTCTTTTCACATTTGACTTCACTTGGAACACAAATTTTCTTTGATCAGCTGGGACGAGGAGTATAGAAAACTAGTTCCACAAACCACTCATTTCCTCTACTTTTTATTCCCTTTAGAATTAATCTAGACAATATATTAAAGACCTACAGAACAGCTATTTGGCTTTCCCTTTTTAATTGAAAATTATCACAAGAGATGAAAACTGAGAAGCACAGAAGAAAAAGTTTTAAAGTCTTATCCTTTGTGTGATCCTGGTCCAGATGGGGCTTCACTTTGCTGCCATTTATATTTCATGAACTTCAAGCGTTGGTTCTCCCTAAAACTGCTCCTTCCAGGAAGTGCAGCCTTGGGATGAGGTGCTACTATTTGCTAAACTATCTGCCCTATAAGATGCTCTCAAAGGCACAAGGAAAGCAGTTATAAGCGGTTCAAAAGATCTTCCAAATCAGGTAGGAACTTGCTGTCTTATGGTCTGCCTGCATTTTTCAGATCCTGTTTATAACACAGCCAAGCCCTCCCAGATTTCAGTACCCAAAGTAAATGGCAAACATTCGAAGTTGATTATATTAAAAATCAATAAATGGAACTTTGGAAATAAAAGTTGAGCCTTCAATGTTTTTTTTAAAGTAGACTTTCAAAAACTCCAAAAGGGGTGAAAGTAAAACCGCTCTTGCCTTTTCCAGTAACATCTCTGTAACAGCATCATCTCCACCTCAACTGCCCCACTTGGGATCAGGGGGTCAGGTGTGAGTCCCAAATACACAATGGTTTCCAATCTCCCTGTAGTGCATGACTAGTTGAGCTTTGTATTCATTCATTACCCATTTGTCTATCCATTCACTGAATCTCCATATTATAACCAAAGTTCTCTGACATTGGCTGTAGTAATGGTGGGGGTAGGGAAATCAGTGTATATGTTGCTCCTCATGATTCTTCATCAATACAGGTGGGGAGAGAGTTTTCACAATACAGAGTGCAACACTCAGTCCCTAGTAGCAGTAACATAGATGATCAGCCACAAAGTGTTCAAGCAGATGTGAGCCTGAGAAATCTCCTCCAGGAGAAGAATGGTGTTATATTTCTCAACCTGTGCTGAAGAGTTTATTGACAGAAATGTTCCAAAGCACCATAAAAGCATGTTGTGTTCATTAGGGCAAGAGAGGGAGCCCTTCCAGTTGAAGTTATCAGAATGGCTGTCTTAGACTAAAGTCCCATTTGGGGTCAACAGATGTTCACGTGAGAATTAGTTTGATAGGTTAATTACTTTAGTGTCAACAGTGAAACAGCAGATATGAAACAACAGAGCCACCTGAAAAGAATAAGCTGGCTGAGACAGGTTGATGATAGATAATGACAGACAAAGCCATGAAGCCTAGGAGCAAAACTAATTGAAGTTTTTATCCAGGTGAACAATACCATGGAAGCACATTCTGATGTAATATTATTTATATAAGGAAAACATTGCAGTAAACCATTCAACTAATTCAGTGGGGCTTATCTGCACTTTTGTTGTTGTTTTGTTGCCAGAATAGGACAGCAACCATTTTGGGGAAAAGCAAAAAAGATGAAGTTACATTGTATTCTCCCTCCTTTCAAACCAAATATAACCTCAAGGTACTGTTTTTGTTGCAGATTTAAAGTACCCTCTCCCCTTTTTGTAGCCTTGAGTGGTATGTACTGTTTGTTTTGGCTGGTACAATTTACTTCTTTGTGAGGTAACCACATCAGCTCATTGGCTGAGGAAAGATTGTCCCTTCAATTCAGACAATGGTTACCATGATTTCTACCTTTATTACTCAGCTCTGAAAATCTGTTTTCTTCTAGCAGGTCCTTGGGCAGGATGACTTGTGACCCTCCATCAGATATGTTCTACTTTATTTTAATTTTATTTGCATTTCCTCAATGTGTTTTTCATTCTTATGATTCGCCATTATTAGTTTGGTTTTATTATCTGTTTTTTAAAATGTTACCTCAAGTTCATTTGCAATCAGGTGGCTTATAAACATATTTATAAGTATATTCATATTTATTTGTATGTCTGTGAGTATACCTAGATACATACACACATACACACACACCCCTCTGAATCAGTTTTTGACATCTGGTAACTGCCTGGGTTGGTCCTTGCAACAAGATTTCAGAACTGGTTTTTAATTTATTTATTTGCTTGTTTGTTTGTTTGTTTAGTCAAATGCTTACAATATAATAGAAATATGAATAAACATAAGTTTAAAATACATGAAATAAGAACTAATAATTGGGGACAATAGGACAGGGATGGTAGCTGGATTGTGTGCTTATGCACTCCCCTTACAGACCTCTGAGGAATGGGGTGAGGTCAATAGAGGTTAGTTTGAGGGTAAAAGAGTGCAGGTTTGAGCATTTGACAACAGAATCAGGTAGTGAGTTCCAGACATTGACCACTCAATGTTTGTCCTTGCTTCCTTCTTAGAGCTGAGAGAGAAGGACTGGCCCAGATAGCTCACACGCCCACCGAGTCCTTTTTGGAGAGGGGTGGCATACAAGTCAAATAAATAAATAAATAAATAAATAAATAAATAAATAAATAAATAAATAAATAAATAATTCTCTGGACATGAATCATGTGGACACATTGCAAATTAAGCGGAAAATGGCTTACTAGAAAGCAAACCAACAAACTTTATCATTATTGAAAGAATACAAGGATGCCTCTGAGGCCCAAATCAGTGAAGAGGAATTCAATAAAATTTGAAATGTGAGGGTAGGAGCTGCAGCTCAGTGCTTTGCTTGAAAAAGTGCTTAAACCTGCCTGGAAAAACAAAACAAAGTATACAGGGCTGATACCGTGTTTCCCCGAAAATAAGACACTGTCTTATATTTTTTGGCTCCCAAAAACACACTAGGTCTTATTTTCGGGTAGGTCTTATATTAGGGCAGGTTTAGAAAATAGTGCTAGGTCTTACTTTCGGGGTAGGTCTTATTTTCGGAAACACGGTAATATCCAAAGGGGATGACAGATAACCATAACCTTCACAGTTTTGGTCCTCATTACACCCATCATGGCAACCCCTTGTTAAAAAACATCAAGCATGCTACATAAGTGTTCAAATTATGCTCTCAAAATTCAATAAATTTTATGCTTATTTGTAATTTATCCATCATCCAATAAGTAAGCAGTCAGCATTCCTTGTGCAATTTGTACCATTAGTCAGAGAGATGGTTTCTCCTTCATGTAGTTTTTTTCCTCTCCCTTTATGTTAATATTTTTATTAATCAGACCTATGACTGATTAATATTTGAGGATCTTTTAAACTCTGTCTATATATTTAAATTATATAAAGAGTCGAGCCCAGTCTGTTTTCAAACCAATATTTATTATAACAAGCAGCTCAAAACAAATAAACACACAGAAAGAATATTCCTTTCTTCTTTCTTAGTTTCTTCCCCTCAGGTCTCTTTTAGTTCTACAACTACCTATGTAGTTGGAGTTTCTCTGTCCCTTTAGTCCTCAGATATAAAGTCAAATAGTCTTTAGCTTAGGAACACTTTCCTTTCCTTCCAGCTTGGTAATCAGAAAGTCTGAGGTAGATATTGAGAGAACTGATCGCCTATGCTGGACAGTCTCTTTTAAGGACAAAGGAGAACAACTCTCTAAGAAACCTTTAGACCTCTGGGAGAAATGTAGACCTCGCTCTCTCCTGAGGTAAATGCCAGTTGGGCAGCCCCTTAGAGGGTGAAGGGGCGTGGCTTGTGACACCAGTGCAGGGCATGTGGTGTCACGCTGCCATTGGTGGATTTGATCTTCCTCCAAATCCAGACGAGGATCGCCAGAAGAGACCTCGGAGGTCATCCAGCCCACCCCTCTTCTCAAGCAGGAGACCCTTACAGAATCACAGCCGGAAGGGACCTCGGAGGTCATCTAGCCCAACCCCCTTTTCGAGCAGGAGACCCTTACAGAATCATAGCCAGAAGGGACCTCAGAGGTCATCCAGCCCACCCCTCTTCTCAAGCAGGAGACACTTAGAGAATCATAGCCGGGAGCTACCTCGGAGGTCATCTAGCCCAACCCCTTTTCAGCAGGAGACCCTTACAGAATCATAGCCAGAAGGGACCTCAGAGGTCATCCAGCCCACCCCTTTCTCAAGCAGGAGACCCTTAGAGAATCATAGCACCTCGGAGGTCATCTAGCCCAACCCCTTTCAGCAGGAGACCCTTAGAGAATCATAGCTGGAAGGGACCTGGTCATCCAGCCCAACCCCTTTCAAGCAGGAGACCCTTAGAGAATCATAGCCGAAGGGACCTCGGAGGTCATCTAGCCCAACCCCTTTTCGAGCAGGAGACCCTTACAGAATCATAGCCAGAAGGGACCTCGAGGTCATCCAGCCCACCCCTTTCTCAAGCAGGAGACCCTTAGAGAATCATAGCCGGAAGGGACCTCGGAGGTCATCTAGCCCAACCCCTTTCAAGCAGGAGACCCTTACAGAATCATAGCCAGAAGGGACCTCGGAGGTCATCCAGCCCAACCCCTTCTCAAGCAGGAGACCCTTAGAGAATCATAGCCGGAAGGGACCTCGGGGTCATCCCCCTTTTCAGCAGGAGACCCTTACAGAATCATAGCCGAAGGGACCTCGGAGGTCATCCAGCCCAACCCCTTTTCAGCAGGGACCCTTAGAGAATCATAGCTGGAAGGGACGGAGGTCATCCCCCAACCCCTTTTCAAGCAGGAGACCCTTACAGAATCACAGCCGGAAGGGACCTCGGAGGTCATCCAGCCCAACCCCCTTCTTCAGCAGGGGACACTTACAGAATCATAGCCAGAAGGGACCTCGGAGGTCATCCAGCCCACCCTTTCTCAAGCAGGAGACCTTAGAGAATCATAGCGGAAGGGATCAGGTCATCTAGCCCAACCCCTTTCGAGCAGGAGACCCTTAGAAAATCATAGCCGAAGGGACCTCGGAGGTCCTCTAGTCCAACCCCTTTTCAAGCAGGAGACCCTTACAGAATCACAGCCGGAAGGGACCTCGGAGGTCATCCAGCCCAACCCCTTCTCCAGCAGGGGACACTACAGAATCATCGCCAGAAGGGACCTTGGAGGTCATCCAGCCCACCCCTCAAGCAGGAGATCCTTAGAGAATCATAGCCGGAAGGAACCTCGGAGGTCATCTAGCCCAACCCCTTCTCAAGCAGGAGACCCTTAGAGCTGGGAGGCCAGACTGGAGGGAATGGGCAGTGGGACTACAGGTAGTCCTCGATTACAACAGTTCATTTAGTGACCAAAGTTGCAATGTCATTGAAAAAAGTGACAGTATGAACATTTTTCACACTTATGACCATTTTACCATCCTCATTGTCACGTGACCAGATTTGGATGCTGGGCAACTGGTTCATATTTATGACGGCTGCAGTCTCCCCTATCACATGAGCCCCTTTTGCAGCGTTCTGACAAGCAAAGTCCATGGAGAAGCCAGATTCACTTAACAACCAAGTTATTCATTTAACAACTGCAATGAATCATTTAACAACTGAGGGAAGAACATTTGTAAAATGGAGCAAAAAACTCAGTCAACAAATGTCTCACATAGCAACAAACAATATGGGCTCAATTATGGTCATAAGTCGAGGACTACCTGTATTTATGTCTCTGGGCTTTGGAGGTCCTGCCCTTTGTATGCAGACCCAGGTTCTGCCCAAATAAATCCCATGAACGATCGTGAAAATGATCTTTAAAATCTTTGGTGCCCTGGAAGAATTTCTGATCTGAAGAGCTTTCAGAATGGAGACCAAAAAGGGGCCTTGGGGATTTTCCTGGTTAATTGATTTCCCAGCAGCATTTTATTCATTTTCTTTTCTTTTGATTCTTTTAACCAATTTAGAACTAAACAGTGACTTAATGTGATTTTATCCCTCATTTTTAGTAAAGCTTTATGTCTTGTGAATTGAGCCGTCCTCCAGGGAAGGGCTGGAAAAACTCTGATGATCCTCAGTCAGGAGTTTGCATGATGGAAGCTGAAATAATTTTCTGTGTTTAATCTTTGGTTCACCAGATGGGCCTTAAAGGTGACAGGACCCCCCACCAGCCCCACCCCACAATATGGGTGTTTTCAGCAGGAACTCCCAATCATCCCCAGTGGGGGCAGGGTGGAGAGGCCCCTGGGTTTCTATAGGGTGAGGAATTAGAATAGAATAGAATAGAATAGAATAGAATAGAATAGAATAGAATAGAATAGAATAGAATAACAGAGTCGGAAGGGACCTTGGAGGTCTTCTAGTCCAACCCCTGCTTAGGCAGGAAACCCTACACTTCAGACAAATGGTTATCCAACATCTTTTAAAAACTTCCAGTGTTGGAGCATTCACAGCTTCTAGAGGCAAGTTGTTTCACTGATTAATTGTTCCAACTGCCAGGAAATTTCTCCTTAGTTCTAAGTTGCTGAATTCTGGGAATTGAAGTGCAAATGGCTGAGTCTGAGGAACTAACTCTGATTTAGGCCTTTCCGTTGAGAGTCCCTGATCATGGAAAGAGTTGAGTAGCCAGGATCACAATCCCTCCCAAGTTGGCTGAGGGGCATTTCTACCTGACAAAGTGCAGGATCAGCCCCAGAGGAGGACAGGTTTCAGAGCAGCTTTTGGGGAAAGTGAAGGGTGAGATTCAGAGGAAATCTGGTCCAATGGAAAGCATCCGTCAATGATGGTCTCAGGGCCTTAACTGGGTTGCTGAAATGAAGCAATCTTGGGATAATCCCAGTGAAATTCTCTGAGAAGTGAGGGGAGCCCTTCTGAGTCCTGGGTTCAAGGCGGATTCTGCTCAGACGGCTGAACTCTGGGAGGGGAGGCAGGTATTTCCAGTGATGGGAAGGGGACAGGAGGAAGATCTGGGGTCTCCGTGGCTTCATTGCTGCTCCTTTCCCTTTGCCTTCCCACTTTTGGGTTTCCCCTAAGGATCCCATGGCTCTACCTTCCCCTCCCCAAGGCCATGTGGCTATTTCGCCAGGATATGAGTTTCATATTATTTTGTTAATTTTATAATTAATGCAAATTAATGCAAATTTTACATGCAAATTTTAATCAAGAAACACCCCCCCTGGTCAATGGTGTCCCGCTTTACCAATGTTAAAATCTGGTCAGCTTAGTATAGGGTGATATGTGTTTGAGCCCAAATGCAAAACGGATGCCAGGATGAGATTCGGGTGGAATTCCATACTTAACAATGGACTTGCTTGCTGTTTTTAAAAATGAAGCGTTTTTGGCACCCCTCTGAACCCCATTTTAGCTCCCAAGAGGCTCCAGAGAGGCTTGCTAGGCCCCATTTTGGGCCTAGGAGGCCTTCCTGCAGCCTCCTGGGAGCATCCAGCCATCCAGTATGCCTGGATTCAGTGTTTAGCAAAAAGAACATTTGGAGCTAATATAGTCTTGATTCTGCCTTGGGAATGTTCTGGGTAATCAAAACTATGTAGTTGGAGCCAATCTTCTTTCTTTCTTCCATATCCTCCTCTTCAAAACTAGTAAGTTGCTCTGCTTTTTAATGCCAGGCTTAGTGTGGTAAGTTCAGAGTGGATTTTGTAGAGAACAGCTCACCTTTAGGTCTCATTCATTTGCTCATTTCAGAGCATACGTTACACAATTTCCAAAGCATAATTCAGACTATTCAGCAGTTTGCCTAGCTGCTGCTTCATTACTTCTGTTTCTGTCACAACCTTTATGGAGTGTCCAATGGCCTTTTATGTTTGACAAGCAAAAACACAGTAAATATTTCTCACAAATATTTTCCCTCTTCCACTTTATGGTTCGTTTAACATACAAAATTATGTGCTGTGTTACTTAAATATCTGGGTGTTGTATTAAGGTTTAAGTCAGAGGTCTTCAAACTTGGCAACTTTATTATTTATTTTATTATTTATTAATTGGACTTGTATGCCGCCCCTCTCCGAGGACTCGGGGCGGCTCACAATTAAAACACAATAATACAAACAATAAATATTTTAAAAAGAATTAAATCAACAAGCCCAATCTTAAAACCCAATTAAAATAATTAAAAAAAACCCCAGAGGTCAGTCCAGCCCGGCCTGCTCAAACAACCAGGTCTTCAGATCGCGGCAGAAGGAGCGAAGATCAGGAGCCAAACGGAGCTCCAAAGGGAGCTGGTTCCACAAGGCGGGGCCCGCAACAGAGTAGGCCCTTCCCTGGGGCACCGCCAGCCGACATTGACTAACCGATGGTACCCCGAGGAGTCCCTGTCTGTGCGCACGCACAGGGCGACCGGTGTTCGATATTGGCAGGAGACGCTCTCGCAAGTACCCTCGACCCATATCGTATCGCATCCAAACATCGGGTCATCACGGGGTGGGCATCACTGATTTGGTTTGGGGTGGAGATACAACTGGGTATCATCAGCGTACTGATGATACTCACCCAAAACCGGATGATCTCACCCAGCGCTTCATATAGATGTTGAACAGGAGGGAGAGAGGACTGACCCCTCAGGGACCCCACATGTGAGTGCCCTTGGGGCCGACCTTTGCCCCCTACCAACCCGATTGCGACGCCCCGAGAGGTAGGAGGAGAACCACTGCAAAACAGTGCCCCCCATCCCACCCCCCGAGGCCCGCAATAGGATACCATGGTCAATAGTATCGAAAGCCGCTGAGAGAACTAACAGGACTAGGACAGAGGAAAATCCCCTGTCCCGAGCCCTCCAGAGATCATCCATCAGCGCGACCAATGCCGTCTCCGTCTGAACCCGGTCGGAAGCCGACTGATATGAATCTAGATAGTCCGCTTCCTCCAGGAAAGCGGAAACTGCTGAGCCACCACACTCTCAACAACCTTGCCAAAAGGTGAAGGTTGGAGACTGGACAAAAGTTGTTATAACGGCTGGTCCAGAGCAGGCTTCTTCAGGAGGGGTCTCACCACTGCCTCTTTCAAGGCGGCGGGAAAGGACCCCTCCCTCAGCGAGGTGTTACAACTGCCCGGAGCCAGCCGCACGTGGTCTCCCTGGAGGCATATACCATCCAGGAAGGACACGGGTCCAATAAACAGGTGGTGGAACTCAGGCGTCACATAATCCTGTCCAATTCATCCTCAGAAACAGGATCAAACTCAGCCCAGATGACATCAGCCAGACTCTCTGTAACTCCCTCCTCAGACCACTGCAAATTAGAGCTCAGCCCCTCCCGGATCCGAGCGATCTTATCTGACAGATATTGTCCAAATTCCTCAGTCCTTCCCTGCAAAGGGTCCACCTCCGGCTCCCGATGTAAGAGGGAGCGCGTGACCCTGAACAGGGCGCCTGGGCGATTATCTGCGGATGCTACGAGGGCGGAGAAGTAAACCCTCCTCGCCGCCCTCAAAGCTCCCAGGTAAGTCCTAATGTAGGCTCTCAACTGGGTTCGTCGATTTGGAACGGTCGACCTCCACCTTCTCTAAACCCCTCCTACGTCGCTTCATCTCCCGAAGCTCCTCTGTAAACCAGGGAGCCACCCGGGATCTGCGGCGAGTGAGGGGACGTAAGGGGACAACCCGGTCGAGGGCCTCCGAGGCAGCTTGTTGCCATGCAGCTGCCAGCACCTCGGCCTAGCTGTGGATAAGGGAGGCGGGCAGAGACCCCAGCTCTGCCTGGAACCTCTCAGGGTCCATCAGACCTCTGGAGCAGAACCATCTCAGCGGTTCCTCATCCCAGCAGCGTGGGGCGGCCTGTTGGAAGCCCAGCCATAGGAGATATTGATCTGACCATGCAACGGGTTGGGCATTAACACTGCCCACCCCCAGATCACTACGCCAGTGCTCTGAGACAAAAACAAGGTCGAGCATGTTGCCCCCCTCATGCGTGGGGCCCTGATTATCTGGGCCAGCCCATAGCCCACCATGGAAGCCATGAACTCCTGGGCCAAGCCCACGCCCCTCCCAGGGATGGCAAGTTGAAGTCACCCAAGACCAAAAGGCCTGGGAGCTCCACCGCCACCCTGGGTTTCTCGAGTGCATCGAGAAACCCAGGCAGGGCCACTGCTACACAGCTGGGGGAAAGTAGTGTTGGCCCACCTCCTGAGCCTGTGTTGACAGAGGAAGAGGACCTGGATGATGAAGAGAGGAACAGGCAATGCCTTTCTCCCAGGACCTCCTCCCTGGCAATGCCTCCCTCCCCAGGACCTTCCTCCCCAGGACCTTCCTCCTCACAAGCCTCCCTCCCCAGGACCTTCCTCTCCATACCTTCGTCCCTAGCAATGCCTCAGGTTTCTTCGGAAAGCCAAGAGGAACAGCCTGAGAGACACATATCGGTACGCCAGGCTGGGGAGTGGGAGGAGGATTCCTGGCTTGATCCCAGCAACGTCGGAGGAGAAACGTCAGCAGCAACGAGGGCGTGGGAGGGCCAGAGATTGAGCTGGACCACACCCCACCAGGTATAAAATGGGTGTGCCTACGTTACAAACTCTGTACGTGACAAAGTGTGGAATAAGCCAAGGATTCCGCCTGTGTTGTTGGGCCTGCTTTGGTTTATGGACTTTGGGATAAACCTCCCTTCTGGCCAGTGAGTAGTCCGTCCTTGTCAGCTCTGAACTCAGCAGTCAGAGGTGTGATTGCCAAGACTCTTATCGCTGTAGTAATTGACTTTTGAGACAGGCCAGCGTGACTCTCTGTGCGAGTGTTGCTGCCAAGTTCCTTACCTTCTGCTAAGGGAGGGGACAGAAAGGTATGCAAGCAGCAGGCCCAACCAGCACCGGGTCCCAACTGCAGGAGGAGGGTCTCACACCCACCTGTCTGGGGAACAGAGACCTCCCTTGGAATCAAGGTCTCCTGAATAACAACAGCCACCCCACCACCCCTTCCTGGGCTCTGGGCTGGTGCAAAACCCGAAAACCTGGGGGCATAAATCAACCAGAGGAACTCCACCCTCTGGCCCCAGCCAGGTTTCGGTGATACAGGCCAGGTCCGCAGCCTCCTCCTCAATCACTTCCTGGAGGAGGGACGCCTTATTAGCCATGGACCTGGCATTAAAATACACCAGCCACAGCCCAGGGCTCCGGGTCCCATATCCCCGGGTGAGTGGGCGGAGGCATGGGGTCGGAGCGCGCCACAGCTCGCAAACAGTGGCAGCACGCTCCCAAATCACGATATGGCCCCCTGACTCTTCGCTCACCACCAAATCCTGACTGGAAAATTCCAGCTGACTGGAGAATTCTGGGAGTTGAAGTCCACAAATCTTAAAGTTGCCAAGTTTGGGGACCCCTGGTTTAAGTAGAAAGAGGTTCCAGCTGAAAAGATACCATGAATACCATAGAGATTATGCTGTCCAGCCAGTTTAGAGTTAGGGAATAGGTAGTTAGAATTGCTGTCCCCTTAAGGGAATGCATCATGGTAAATGTAGTTAAGGTATCCTGGGAAATGTAGTCCATGTCATGTGGTCACATCTGTAACTCTGATTGGTCACTGAATTGACCCTTGGTGGGTTGAGGGAGGTTTCTCCTCTCTTGCCTGAACACACAGCCTCGTGTAGCAGCTATATTCGCTACCTCTGTAATTATGGGTTGAAATATAGGTATGAGAGTTTAATGTCTTTCTACCCACGATTTGGATATGCAAAGGATTGGACATTAAGAAGAACCTCGTCATAACTGTGAGTTGACAGGATGCCTGATGAACCAATAAAAAGAACTTTGTATAGATGCTTTGTGGAGTTGCTCTGTCTGCTTTATACCCATCCAGGGCGTAGAGCAGAACATCCCCCAAGATCCCACTTTCTCCGTTTCTCCCTCCCCACAGAACCGTCTCTCCTGCTTCAGGTGAAGCCTAAAGGACTCTGCCCAGAGACTGATGATGCTCTAGCAGGGAGAATTCTCATTGGTGCTGCCCGTCATTCTGACCCCTCCCACCTCCAAAGTCCGAGATCAATGCTTCCTCCCCCAAGGCAGAACCGCGGATTCATCCACTGGGACTTGGGGGTCACAGACTGACACCCTCCAATCCAAAGGGAAGCTAAACCAGGAAAAGGTGGAGAGGATCTGCAGGGATCCCTAATAGCCCTCCCCCCAGCATCCCCTCTTCCCGGGGGAATCCTCTGCTCGGCTCTCTTGGGAAAGGCGCAGCTTCACTTTATGGGAGAAAAACCCAGTATCCTTCCTTGAAACCCGTCTGGACAAAGCGGCTCCTTCCGATTCTCCGCCCCTCAACCCCAAATGGGAAGGAACCACCCCTCTTTCTGTGGGCCAGGAAGACATTTTGCCAGCATAAAGTGCAGGTGGAGAGAGGGATTGTGGTGAGTTTTTCCCTCCCAGGAATTTGCCTATTTTGGCTGTGGAACGAGAAGCGCCCCTAAAACAAAAGGCTCCTTTTTATTATTATTTTTATTATTAAGATTATCATGGCATAAAATAGACAATAAAGGTAGTAAAGAAATGAGAGAGGGAAAGAAAGGGGAAGGGGGAATAAAGGGGGGAAAGGAAAGGAAGATAGAAGGAGGAAAGGAAGGGAAAGAAGTGATTCCTCCTCTGGGGCTGGAAGCATCTGGCCAGGATCCCCCTTCCTCCCCCATTCATATTTTTTTGGTGTGAAGTACATACCAAAATGAAAACAATCCTAAACTGAATTCCCAGACAGCTGTTCTGCTGAATTCTTTCTGCAAAGGAGGTTTTATCAGGAAATCAAGAAAGAATCACATAAGAAGGATGAAGATTTCCCTCCCAGCTGAGAGCCGGTCAAACAAGGCATTTCACATCATTCCAGCATTCTCAGGAGAGGATCAGAAACCAGGCTGGTATTTGGTTCCCACAGCTTCTTCCTGACCTCTTTTCTACTCTCTCTCTCACACACACACTTTTAGCTGCTGTCAGTAGGAACAAGGGCCCACTTTATTTTTTATAAGGTGTCGTTCAGTAGCTGTTGCTGAACAGCAAATTCCTCTAAATGAATTTCACAGAGATATATTGAGCTGAAAGGAAAGCAAGCTTCAAGAATTCCTTGTACAAGTTGTTCAACAATTTCCCATTTTGAAACATATAGATACAATTTTCTTTCACTCCTGCATACTATAAATGAAAATAATATCTCCTTTCAAATAAAAGAAACTTCAACAATTCTTCCACTATCACAATGATGTTATACCTCATGTTTTTACATTCGATCTAGCTGTGAGATGCTCCTTTGTGTTCAGCTCTGGCCTCAGAAGGATAATGTAGCACTTGGGGATGAAGATGCAGCCCAGCAGACCAGCACTGGAGGCCAGGATGGAGAACACCTGCACAGCCACCATGTATTTCCCTTTGGTGCTCAGGTAGGTGGGCACAAAAGTCACCCAGACACTGGCCAGGAAAGCCACCGTGAAGCAGATGGCAGCCAGGAAGCCCATGTAGCTGAGGGTGATGTAGAACATGACCACGGCCCCTTCGTTGCATTGCAGGATGATCTCTCCAGGCTGGGAGTGGAGGTCAGAGTCAGGGAAGGGGGAGAAACTCCCAGCCAGATGGAGCAGATGATAACTTGGACACCAGAAGAAGACAGGATGATGGAGTTGGCCAAGCTCTTCCCCAACCATCTCTTCACTTGGTTCCTGGTTTTGTGGCCAGGAAAGCCAGCACCACCGTGATGGTTTTGGCCAAGAGAGAAGAAACAGCAACTGAGAAGATGATGCTGAAGACCGTTTGTCGTAGAAGGCAGGTGGCTTTCCTTGGTTGACCAATGAAGAGGAAGAAGACAAGAAGCAAAGCAGGAGAGAGACCAGGAGGATGTAGGAGAGGTCCTGGTTGTTGGCTTTGACAAGGGGAGTTTCTTGGTACTTAATGAAGATGATTAAAACAAGGCCTGTGGTTAGGAAGAAGAGCAGGGCAAAAGAGACCAGGATGATGCCCAGAAGTTCTTCATAAGACAGGAAGGTTATAACTTTGGGGATACATTGGACTCTCTCCTCATTTGGATACTTATCATCTGGACACTTGGTGCATTTTTCTGTATCTGAAAAATCCAAAAGCTATAAATACATATAATATACAACTTTTTATACATAATTTTTGGAGGATGATATAATGTGGCGCAGTGGTTAGAGTGCAGCACTGCAGGTTCCTTCTGCTGACTTCCGGCTGCCTGCAATTTGTCAGTTCAAATCTCACCAGGCTTATGGTTGACTCAGCCTTCCATCCTTCCCAGGTGGGTCAAATGAGGACCCAGATTGTTGGGGGCAAAATGCTGACTCTGTAAACAGCTTAGAGAGGGCTGTAAAAGCCCTGGGAAGTGGTATAGAAGTCTAAATGCTATGGCTCTTGCTAAGTCTGCTTTAGATGAGGAAAAACAATGAACCTAAGACCTAAGACAATTCCTAAAGTTTCAAAGAACTGATATGTTACTAGGAAAAAAC
This sequence comes from Naja naja, assembly GCA_009733165.1. NCBI lineage: Eukaryota > Metazoa > Chordata > Lepidosauria > Squamata > Elapidae > Naja > Naja naja. The sequence goes on from SOZL01001443.1 coordinate 33,894, forward strand.
TATGGAAGTACATATCCAAACTAAAACATGGAAGAATTATCCTGGAAACAACCTGCCTTACTTCCTATCTAGCTGCTCCTTCAAGATCTTTTGATAAGTCTTCCCTTTAGATAAGAAATTGTGCATTTTGAAAATAAGCAGGAAGACAGTTAAGCTTCAATGTGTTTTTCAACATGTGTTTCGTGAAAATGCTCTGGATAAATCCATTTCCACAAGACTTTCCCTAATTCCTCAGTGTCACCCACCTTCCTGAGTGGAGAAGGTCCCCTCTGGACAAGGAACACAGTCATAGCAGCAAACTGGCTCTCCTTCTCGAGCCCTCTTGACAAATCCAGGAGGACAACTTCCACACATCTGGACTGAGGCAGGGACTGAGCAGAAAAAAAAGGAATGGAAAAGAAAATATGTTAGGACTCTCCATCCATGGAAACTGGAGGGAGAAATATACATTAGCCAAGTAGCCTCTGGGCCTTCACTTAGATAAACATGAAATCTGTGGCTCCTTCCAAACAGATGTAGGAGGTACAACCATGGGAATATTATCCATTGAGTTCCTGCCGTTTGTTTTGGCATATCATGGATGGAATTGAAAAAAGATTTAAGCATTAAGTGACACCGGTCAGTTTCTCCTCATTAACGGCATCCCTCCATTCTTCTCATACCCCTGGTTTTAAAGTATGAAGATCTATCCCAAAGTTTAGTGTAGTTTAGTTTTAGTTTAGTTTACTTTATTGTCATTGCACCTCGTACAATGAAATCAAATACCATCTTCAGTGCACATCATGACCATGAAAATAAACACAAACACACATCCTTCACATTCCACACATTGAACTGAAAACTCCTGACACCACACCAACTATACAGCAGAATTCAAAGAGCTACTGCCCTGGGATAGAAGCTGTTTTTCAGCCTATTTGTCCTTGTTTTTATTATTCTGTACCGTCTGCCAGATGGTAATAGTTCAAAAAGGGTTCCCAGGATGAGATGGATCTTTGAGGATGTTCTGAACTTTCTTAAGGCAGTGGGAGCTATAAAGCTCTTCCAAAGAGGGGAGAGGGCAACCCATGATCTTCTGGGCAATGACATTAACCCTCTGGAGTGCTGTCCTATCTGCCACTGTGCAATTGGCAAACCATACACAGGTGCAGTAAGTTAAGATACTCTCTATGGTGCAGTGGTAGAAGGTCACCAGCAGTTTTCATTCAGTTGTTGTTTTCTGAGAAGTCTCAGGTAGTATAATCTCTGCTGGGCCCTTTTGACCAGTACTGCAATGTGGGCACCCCAGGTCAGATCCTCTTTTAGGGTAACACCCAGAAACTTAAAACTGGCCACTTGCTCCACTCGGTCTCCATTGATAAGCAAGGGCTGGATATCTGAACTGTTCCTTCTATAGTCCACTATAAGCTCCTTGGTCTTATTGGTGTTGAAGACCAAGTTATTGTCTCCACACCATGAAAGCAACCATTGGTCCACCTCATCTCAGTAGGCAGACTCATCCCCACCGGAGATGAATCCCACCACTGTTGAATCCAAGATCCTCTGCACTTTGTTTTTCCTCAGGGATATTTCGTGTCTAGTCCAGTTGCCTTTTGAAAAACACCTTCGGGACAACCGTGACCTGGATGACTGAGAATCTCCATAGATATCACCATCTGTTTCCATTAAATTATATAATTTGTTGAATTTGGAATAAATTTTAGATTTATTAAATTTGTAGATTATCTGGTTGATTGGGATAGAGTGATGAAGAAAGAAACTCTGATGAGCTGCGATGGCGCAGTGGTTAAAGTGCAGTACTGAGGCTCCTTCAGTGGTTACAGTGCTGACTGCCGGCTGCTTACAATTTGGCAGTTCGAATGTTACCAGGCTCCATCCTTCCGAGGGGGTCAAATGAGGATCCAGGTTGTTGGGGCAACATGCTGACTCTGTAAACTGCTTAGAGAGGGCTGGAAAGCACTGGAAAGCAGTATGTAAGTCTAAATGCTATTGCTATTGCTAACTCTGCTTTAGATGAGGAAAAGCAATGAACCTAAAACCCAAGACAATTGCTAAAGTTTCAAAGAACTGAGATGTTACTAGAAGAAAAACCATGGAGTAGTTCAAGGACATGCTATTGTGTGCATATGTGAGGGGAGGTCTTCAGTTGGGACGGATTGTGATTGGGACATGTGATGTGATGATGGGTATAGGGGTTGGATTTGTAGTTTTGATTATTGCAAGGAAGCCTGGGATTTTCAGATTTGGAATTCACCCAGTTGTGCCAGTTACTATCCAAATGAAAGAGAACTTTTCAGCGATGTCTGACTCAGAGTTATTGGTTGGAGGGTTGCTGGAACGCTGACATGTAGTGTGGCTGTAATGCTTTTTATCCTTATTATCTTCTTTACTTCCCCTTTTATTGGCATGATGATGGTGGTGGTGGTGATTGCTGTTATTCTGTTGCTTCTGTACTAGAGACAAATTCCTTGTGTGTTTCATCACACTTGGCCAAACAAAGTTCAATTTTATTCAATTCATTCAAGCATTTTGGTGGACTTGCGTTGATGCCAAAAGATACTGGACTAAAATCCACATGTGGTTGGAAAAAATGACACAACAACATATAGACTTGAAACCTGAGATATTCCTGTTGGGAATTGTACCAGAGACATTTAACAAAGAACTGAAATATCTGATTGTTAATGTACTGACAGCCGCTAGAATTGTATTTGCTAAAAACTGGAGAAATGATAAGACACCTACGCAGGAGGAAGTGATTAAGAAGATTTTGGATTGTGCGAAATGAGTAGATTAACATTTGAAATTAGGGATCAAGAAGAAAAGCAGTTTTATAAGATATGGAATATGTTCTACCAATGGTTAGACAAAAAGTTTGGTAATGTATTTTTGGGAATATAAAGATAGATAGAACTGTTGAAACAATATAGAGATTATAATATGATAAAGGATTAATAATAATGATTATAGCTTTTCCTTTTGTAATATTGAGTATGAATAATGAGGGGTAGGCACTGTGATTTTTGACCGACCGACATACTTGAAATTGATATGGATCTATGTGTTGTATGTTTGTTTGTTATGTTTGTGTTTTGGAAAAATAAAACTTCTTATAAAAAAAAAGAAAGAAAGAGAACTTTTCAGCGATGTCTGTCTCAGAGTTATTGGTTGGAGGGTTGCTGGAACACTGACATGTAGTGTGGCTGTAATGCTTTTTATCCTTATTATCTTCTTTACTTCCCCTTTTATTGGCATGATGATGACGATGATTGCTGTTATTCTGTTGCTTCTGTACTGGAGACAATTTCCTTGTGTGTTTCATCACACTTGGCCAAATAAAGTTCAATTCTATTCAAGCGTTTTCAGATGAAGAATCCTCTTACAAGCAAAGGTCAAATCTAAGCAGCATTCCTTTCAAATTCTCCCTCATTACATTTGATGTCATGAAGGGTTTTTCTTTGGCTCAAAGAAATCTTTCAGTACGTCAGTTTTCTGGGTCAGGGCATGATACAATATGAGACATTATACAAACAATATACTACTGTAAGCTACCCAGAGTCACTCTGGAAAGAGAGACAGGCGGCATATAAATGTGGAGAAGCTGAATTCTAATTTCAACACTTATTTCCCACTGTGACCCACAGGATGTCCACTCAGTCTCCAATTGGATTCAGTCCTAACTCGAACTCAGGAACCGGTCAACAGAATTGCCTTCTTCCCTTCTATTTGACGTCAAGGAAGAAGCGATTCCACACTTCTACCAGCACCACAATCCCTAGCACTTGATGGCCTCTCTCACCAAGTTTATGGAGATCATAGACATCAGAGAGGAGACTAGAGGCCCATCATCCATGTTCTGCAGAATAATCACCCAGATCCCAGGTTGTCTGAATCAGCAGAGAACATTGTTCCAATATTACAGCACCTGGAGGACACTTTCTTATACACTACTGAAGCCCCTCAAGCACTTGAAGAAAACCATCATTGCCCACATTCCATTTCCTGGGAAGGTCATCCATCATGGTGACTGGGCTTAGCCCACTTGAAATGGGGCCACAGGCTTTGCAAAACAGGGAAAAGGGACCAATATTCCACCCACCTTGTTGAGCAACTTTAACCGTGAAAGAGCATCTTGGTTGATCATAAGTCTCCCTCTTTCAAAAGTTCCTGGGTGCAGATAAATGTGATCCAACTTGGGAGAACAGCCCAGGTCCTGATGTTCAGATCTGCTGCTACCTCTCCATTTTGGTCCAAGTACAAAATAAAAGTGGAAAAATTGCAAAACTCCTTCTTTGCCAGAAAGGGATGAAACTAAAATGGAAAGATCCAGAAATATTAAAAGCAGGAATTTTGGTTTCTTATCTCATGTGGACTTTTCACTTTTGAACTTTTCTTCCACAGTTATCTAACTAGCAAGTTTTCCTAGTTGGGAGAACAAGAGTTACCACAAAAAGTGAAAAACAAAAGATTCTGCAAAAGTTGTCCATCATATATTGATAAAACAAAATTGACAAAATTTGTCAATTATATAGAACATTATAGAGTGGTCACAACTGAAGAAACAAACCAATATAGAGATTATTCATCAACTCCTTGAAAACAACAGGGTAATTATACTAAGAACGGATTTGTCTAGAAGTAAGCTCCCAGGTTAATCTTCTCCCAGGTAAACAGATGGGAAACATGATCAGAGGAACTAATTCTAATTGATTGTAAGGCCACATTAACAGAATCTTGCAAATCTAAAAGCACAAATCTCCCGCCAAGTTTTATGCAGGGAAATGTTAGCCAGAAAATCTTCTGAGTTTCTTTCTCCACCTGCTATGCAGCTGAGGGCTCCCCTCCCTGTTATCTGATCATTTCTAGTCAGCATCTCTTCACTCATCCCCAAGATCATCCCCATGAATCATTACAGTTTGTTAATAGATTGTGGGAATGCTTTTAAAATAACCTGATTTCATTAAAATAACCTGATTTCATTAAAGTATCAACATACTACTTCATGAAGTAATGATTGGAAACCAAGTTAAGTGAGGGGTTGGATGGTGTGATAATTAAGTGGAAAAAACTATCTTAAAAATTGTACTCAAATTATTTTAACTGCTTCTTGGAGAACTGGGAGATATGAATAATAATTGGTTCTTGATTACCTATTTTTCAATATATTCGTTAACACAAGCAGATTGAACCAATAGATTATGATATTATGATAAATGATTTTCCAATTGTTAGATAAACCTAGTTAGATCACTTTTAAAAAATCACAGCTTCCAGAAAAAAATATAATTTTGCAATATGGTAGAGATAGATGTGCATAAATAAAACCTAATAGAAAAATATCTTAAAAGTATCTTCAGCAATCTGGACTTGACAAACTATGGAATCCCAAATAAGAACAAATGGATGGGAGCTCCAATGTAGATCTCTCATTAAAGTGTCCTTTATACTTGGTTGATACTATTATGTATGTCTACTGATCACTGCTTACAATAAACTGGTAGTAGTAACTAATTTATTAGATAAGCAGTCATATAATTTGATAATTTTGTTACTGATGCACTGGAAGAAGGATGAGAGATAAAACTTGAGAAGAACTTTAAAATGATCTTTTGGAATTTTATGTTGAATACTAATAAAATTATAGTAAATTTCTAATAAACTTGTACGCAATGATGTACTGTGATATTTAATACCTGATACATTTTCAGAAATATATAGTGTTTCAAATATTTGTTGGAAATGTAATTGTAAAGAAGGAATTTTTAAATTATATTTGGCTGACTAGTGATAAGGCAAAAACATATGGCAACCAGAGTTATGTTTCAATCCAGAAGAATCTTAAAATACGTATAGAATAAAACCATTGTTTTAGGACTTTTATTTATTATTTATTTATTTATTTATTCGACTTGTATGCCGCCCTATTCCCTAAGGACTCAGGGCGCGAACATTAAAACAAAGAAAAATTTACAATAAAACAAAATTAAACAAGTAAACAAGCCAAATAAGTTAAGATAAAATAAAACCCCCGGGTCATTCAAGGCCGCCCGCTGGAACAACCAAGTCTTCAGGTCCCGGCGGAAGGAGCGGAGGTCAGGGGCCAAACGGAGATCGACGGGAGCTGATTCCAAGGGCAGGTGCTCCCACGAGAAGGCCCTAGCCCTGGGGACCGCCAGCCTACAATATCTGACTGACGGCACCCCAAGAGGCCCCTCCTATGAGAGCGAACAGGGCGATCGGAGAGTGATGCTGGCAGGAGGCGTTCCCGCAAGTACCCTGGACCCAAGCCATTAAGGGCTTTATAAGTTGTAACTAATACCTTGAAGGCGACCGAGAGGCAACCGGCAACCAATGCAAGCCGCGCAGGAGGGGTGTAACATGGGAGTATCGGGAGACCCCATCACAACCCGCGCGGCCGCATTCTGCACCAGCTGAAGCCTCCGGACCGTCCGCAAGGGAAGCCCCATGTAGAGAGCATTGCAGTAGTCAATCCTAGAGGTGACAAGCGCATGAGTAACCGTTCGAAGGGCATCTCGGTCCAAATAAGGGCGAAGCTGGCGAACCAGCCGAACCTGGGCAAAAGCCCCCTGGCCACAGCTCCCACATGCTCCTCCAAACCGAGCTGTGAGTCCAGGAGGACACCCAGGTTTCTCGCCCTATCCACGGGGCAACACCTCTCCCCATGACCAAAGATGGTACATCCAATAAAGACCGAGATGCCGGTAAGAACAGCCACTCCGTCTTGGTGGGGTTGAGCTGAAGCCTGTTACTACCCATCCAGACCCGTACCGCCTCCAGGCACCGGGACATCACGGAGAGAGCATCACTGATCTGGCCTGGGGTGGAGATATAAAGCTGGGTATCATCAGCATACTGATGATACCTCACCCCAAAACCTCGGATGATCTCACCCAGCGGTTTCATGTAGATATTAAACAGGAGAGGCGAAAGGACAGACCCCTGCGGCACCCCACAAGTGAGGGGTCTCGGGCCGACCTCTGCCCCCTGCCAACACCGACTGCGGCGGCCCGAAAGGAAGGAGGAGAACCAGCAAAACGGTCCCCCCCCCCAGTCCTCTAAGCCGCTGCAGAAGGATACCATGGTCGATGGTATCGAAAGCCGCTGAGAGATCTAAAAGGACTAGGACAGAGGAAAACCCCTGTCCCGAGCCCTCCAGAGATCATCCATCAGTGCGACCAATGCTGTCTCCGTGCTGTGTCCGGCCCTGAAGCCCGACTGATACGGATCTAAATACTCAGTTTCCTCCAGGAACAAGGGAAGCTGCTGAACCACGACGCTCTCAACAACCTTCGCTAGAAAGCGAAGGTTGGAGACAGGACGATAGTTGTTCAAAACGGCGGGTCAAGGCAGGCTTCTTGAGGAGGGGCCTCACCACCGCCTCTTTCAAGGCGGCAGGAAAGACTCCCTCACTCAAAGAAGCATTAACAACTGCCTGGAGCCAGCCGCACGTAACCTCCCTGGAGGCATATACCAACCAGGAAGGGCACGGGTCCAATAAACACGTGGTGGAAGACAGCCTCCGCATGATCCTGTCCACCTCATCGAGGGAGACCAGGTCAAACTCAACCCAGTAGATTCCACCAGACTCACCGCCACCCCATCATCAGACCACTGCCAATCAGAGTCCAAGCCAGCACGGATTCGAGCGACCTTATCCGCCAGATGTAGACTAAATTCCTCTGCTCTGCCCTGCAACGGGTCATCCCCCTCAATTGAAGGAGGGAGCGGGTCACCGAAACAGGGCAGCAGGGCGATCATCGGCAGACGCAATCAGAGCGGAGAAGTAAGCACGCCTCGCCGTCCTGATTGCTTCCAGATAGGTCCCTAATATAGGATCGCAACTGGACACGGTCGAATTCGGAGTGGCTGGACCTCCATCTGCTCTCCAGGCATCTTCTCCGCCGTTTCATCCCCGGAGCTCCTCGGAAAACCAGGGGCCCATCGGGTCTACGGCGGGAAGAGGCCGCAAGGGGACAACCTGGTCGGCGCCTCCGATGCCGCCCTTTGCCAGGCGGCCGTCAGCGTCTCGACCGAGCTGTGGTCGAGGGAGGCGGGCAAGAACCCCAGCGCCGTCTGAAACCTATCCGGGTCCATTAGGCGTCTGGGGCGGAACCATCGTGTAGGCTCCTCATCCCAGCAGCGAGGGACAGCCAATTGAAAGACCAGCCGCAGGAGATAGTGATCAGTCCACGATAAAGGGAGGGTAGATGGAGAGCCATCCCCAGATCACTGCACCACTGCCCCGAGATAAAAACCAGGTCAAGCGTGTTCCCCCTCGTGGGTGGGTCCATGGATCACCTGGGTCAGGTTCATGGCTGCCATGGATGCCATGAACTCCTGAGCTAAACCCGACGCCCCCAGTGACGGCAAGTTAAAGTCCCCAGAACTATAAGCCTAGGGAACTCCACCGCCACCTCCGAGAGGGCGTCGAGCAGCCCAGGCAGGGCCGCCGCCACGCAGCTGGGGATAGGCGTTAGCAGCAAGCCCAACCGACCACCCGGGCCCAATCTCACGAGGAGGGTCTCACACCCGCCCATCTGCGGGACAGTGACCTCCCTTGGAAACAGGGTCTCTAACAATTATGGCTACCCCTCCGCCCGCCCCTGGGCCCGAGACCGTAGAGCATCCGGAAGCCTGGGGGCACAAATCACACAGAGGGACACCCCTCCGGGCCCACCCAGGTCTCCGTAATGCACGCCAGGTCCGCAGCCTCCTCCTCTATGAGTTCACGGAGGAGGGATGACTTATTGACTACGGACCTGGCATTCAGATATACCAGTCTGAGCCCAGAGACCACGTCTCCCAGGACCCCAGGGGAGCGGGAAGCGACCTGGGGTCGGAGCGCCCCGCACGTAGACATCGGGGCGCGCTCCCGCACATAATTTGGCCCCCTGTCCCTCCCCCTGCCATAACCGATCACCCTGTCGATGGACAACCCTGCCCTCTCCCGTCAGACCCCGAGGCCCCCCACCCCACCCCACCCCGCCAAGACCAGAAGCCGCCTGGAAGAGCTGTGTAGACCCTTCGAACACCCACCCCTTCCCTAACCCCTTAAAACAACGAATTAAAAATTTTAAAAGCTTCCCTTTATCCCAAATTTAAAATTTAGCCCTCTGGTTGCCATGCCACCTCTCCGGATCCCAAGATCCGTCATTGAGGTAGGCTCTCGATAACCCAAAGGGCCACTCCAAAGACAGGGGAACAGTCTGGAGGGCCCGTAGCTCCAACGATGAGTAGGCTAGCATCTATCATTCAAAAGGGGAAAGAAGGGCAAAACAGTCGGAATATAGCATAGATGGAACATGCAAAAGGACCGGGCATCCAAGGCCAAACCCAGACAATCAACCAACCCACCAACAAGCAGCTCTCTCACCGGTGCTAGGGCCAAGATTGAATGGCCAAGCCACTGCTCTCTCACCGCAGTGACTTATGGTGGGATGGTGATGCAAACAAAACCCCTGTCCCCTCACAACAGGGGAGGATGTGCCCTCCATTGCCCTCCCACTGCAATGGGAAAGAGCCAGGTCCAAAGGGGAGGAGAGAGTCCAGAGTGAAAAACAGAAACGGGAATAGTCATTGATGGTAAAATGACTCCAAGGCAGCCAGAAGGAGGGTTCCAGATGTCACAAAGGGCAGAAGAAGCAGCGCATGGAGGTAGGTAACCTGCGGTCTAGGAGTAGAGTGAAATAGGTGCGGCCAAGTCCGAAGAGCAAGTTCGAGCCAGAGAAGCAAGTCCAGCGTGGCAAAAGATCGAAAACCACAGCCCCAGGTCCAGAGTCCGACGTCAAACCTTCCGCAGGGGTCACTCCTCCGATGTAAAATCCACAGCTGACCCCGCCCGGCCGGCGCTGTCTGTCCAACCCAGGCCAAGCCGACAATGCCCACAGTCCGGTCTCCTCGAGCTCCAGGCCTGCACCTCCCCAGCGTCTTCATAGTGGGGCTTCCTCCTCCAGGAATTACACCCCCAGAGGGAAAGAGGGAGGACAGCGGCGCCAAGGGCATAATAAAACAAAGCCCCCAGCACACCGCTGCCCCAACCCAGCAAGATGGCAAATAACGGGCCAATAACCCCCAGAGGCACCAAGCCCAACAGAACAGTTACTATGGGCTGGGAAGCCTCGGGCAGCCCGAGACAGCGCCGGGGGCCCCGGAGCGATGTTACAGCCGCCTCCAGGACCGCAGTGGCTTCCAACCGCCCCTGCTGCCGCCAAGCCTCTGCCGCCCGCCACTTCCACCGAGTCGGTCAACCCTCCGCCGCCGCCGCCGCCGCCGACGCCAGCAACTCCAGCAGACCGACACCCAGCTGGGAGGCCACCAACCCAGCTGACAAGCATCCAGCGCCGCTGAGGACCACGCCGCAGACAACGCCAGACCGCCAGACAGCTGACAAGCCGACAGCTGACGGCGCCGAACCGCTGACAAGCCGACAAAGGAGTCCCGGCGCCCGACGCTGCAAAGGCTGAGAGAGCAAGGACTCCAAGAGCCTTTCCGCCAGCCAAATTTGGCTGCAAAGGCTCAAACAGCTCCCGCAGCCCTCAGGAAGACCCCGGACAACGTGCAGCGACGGGGACCTCTCTCTACTCCCCAAAACCTCGACAGCCCACGATCCCCAAACGGAGCCTACTCAAGGTGCGTCCCCATCTTGGGCATGCGCAATCCGGTTTTATATAAGGAATTGGTGAAAATACAGAACTTATAATTTAAGTCAGTCCTTTTACCTGCCAAGGTTGCAGCCTTGGAGCCCCCAACCTCTCTTTGACCCCTTCCTTCTCTTCCTGGAACTGGAGGAATATGCAGCATTCAAGGCATGGGCCAGAGTCTGAATGAAAGTGTACAGATAGAAATAATCTGTGATCCGCCTTCTGTTTCTTTTCTCCTGGGTCTCCATTGGGGCTTTCTGGGTGCATCTTCTCTGGCCTTTGACAGAAAAGACGTGCTTGGAAAGAGAACAGCGGAAATAATAATCTTGAAAAGGATCTTCCACAAAAAAATGGGTTGAAGGAGATGATATATTTGCCTAGATTTCCACTGAAAAGCAAAGGCCCAAAAACTATGGACATATTTGAGAAGTTTGTGCTTTCTAATTGCAAAATAACCCAAAACTGTCACTATCCAGACTTTCTCTTCAATGGGTCCTGGCAAACGCTTGAGTGTTTCATGGAAAGGAAGAATTCTGTCCCAAATGGAATTGTATTCCATGAAGTGAACAAAGACATTGACTTGTCTCCACTTAGAGAGGGCCTCCCTGAGGGCTGCTATATATCCAGCTGTTGAGAATTGTTGTGATATAACCACACAAATTCCATTCCTGACAAGCATAGGAGTGAATGTCCTCATGAAATCCGCTCCCTCCGTTGTGTCTGAAGCAAAGAGGCCAATCAGGGTCCATCTGAAGTGGAGAGCAGCTGCACAATTGCTGAGTACTGGAATCCTTCTTTGGGGAGCATCAGGTGCAAAAAGGGGAATTGGTTTTTATCGGTCAGGGTCTCTGAAACAGGCTCAACACTGATCTGAAAAGCAATGAAGAAGGCTGTGTTATATTTGGGGTCAGATCAAGTCCCAAACACACTAGGTTTTAATAACTCCTCATTAGTTCTCTTGTACATATTACAGTAATTTATTGTTGGCTAGCCACTAATCCATATCAAAATGCATAATGTAGAACACAGGACATTAATACATTTGTGTATAAAAACAGAACGCAAGAATAAGTTAAATAAGAAAGATTAATATGGAATATGAACCATTTCTGCATCACCCTACAATTTACCACAATCAGACCCACATGTCTAACTGAACTGTTTTGCTGAAATAAGGGCAGAATTATATGTAATTATTTAATTCTGATGGCCCAGCATCTAAGTTATTCAAATATATGGATCCCAATAGGTCCTTTCTGTGATGCTCAGCCCAAGCTACTGACCCCTCTGTGTCTTAGACCAGGGTCACCAACCTTTTGGACCTCAGGGACCACCAATCTCATAATTTTAAATCCCATGGACCAGAGACCCTGGAAAAATCCCCAGAAAGTCTGCAGGAAAATTCCCCACCCCGTTTTCCTACCGATCAATCATTCTTTATTTGGGATCACAGGATACTGTCTCCAGCTCCGTTCTCAGGGGAGAGAGAGAGAGAGACTTTGGCTTCCTGCAAGGAAAGCAGCAGAAGCAGCAGAAGTCTTGCTTTCTCTCCCAAACTCCAGAAATGAGTCTTTGTGAGACCTGAGGCCGTGCAGCCTCTTGGAGCAGGAGGCCTTGAAGGGTCCCAAAGACTCATTTCTGGAGGAGTTTGAGGGAGAGAAAGAAAGATTTTTGCTGCTTTCCTTGCGTGCAGCCAAACGCAGAAGAAGAAAGAAGCAGAAAGAAGCAGCCTGGTGGCCAAGTGAGAAGTGTGGGGTGAGTGGGGCAAGCTCCCCCCTGCCCTTCCCCCCCTCCCCTCACTACCTCGTGTTGTTCGCAAAGCAAGCAACGCAAGCCTTGTGTTCCCGTGAAGCCTGGATTAATTGCTTTTGGTGGGGGGGCTTTGGGGGTGACATTTCTCTGAGGACCACCAAAATTTTCTCACGGACCACCAGTGGTCCCCGACCCACTGCTTGGTGACCACTGTCGGTGTTATGTATGTAGGTTTGAATGTTATTGGTTTATTTGAACTGTTCTTGTAAAATGTCAAATGGTATTGGTTTAAATAGTGCGGGAAGAAACCCTGCACTCCCATTGGCTGGCAACTACGGCTGCAGGCTATAAGAGGCAGCCGTAGCCAACTCGGGTCCATTCGAGCTGTAGTCACTGAATAAACTTTTCACTGAAGCTCTTCGCGTCTGACTCTTCATGCAAACTTAACAGTCTTAGACAACTGGCATTTGGAGAAAGGGAGAACACATCTAATACAATTTTGCCACTTGTACAACCCAAGATGTCTCTAATTGAAATTTTACAGTTCTAACACACAGAATTTTGGGAGTCTTTCAGATTGCATTGCTTTAATTGAATACTAGGATTATACACGCTGGTCTTAGAGAAAGGGCAAAGTGCATAAATTCCCAATTCTGCTCTGAGGGCAGCAGCTGAAGTCCCTTTGTCCACCTCCAGGATGCTCCTCAGATGCTGCCATTGGGTTTAATCTAGTAAGGATATACTGTAGATCAAGCACCAGACTTCAGTTTGAAGGAAGCTTTGCCATTATATTCTTTAATAAATGGAAAGAAAGCTGGATAGTTTAAACAGTAGATTCACTCGTATCCTTTCTCTAAGTGGCTCCTTTGATGATGTGGGAAGCAATATTTAGTTTCAGTGAAAATTACCCTAAGGCAAGAAAAGGTGTTACTTGGCTCACATCTATGGATATGATGTTGTCTTCCAAATGTTATAATTTTTGACTTTAGCATATCATTCAATGATTATATCAGTGAGAGCAAAGGTTTTTTAACAGAATCCAATGTGTGATAAAAATATTAGCAATGAAACCAGTTTGTACCAATTCGTATTTAGCACATGATTAGACATATGTACATCAGGATCCTAAAGGACAACTGGTAAGTCATTAATATCTAGAGAGAATGCTTCAAATACACGCCTTGTCTTCCCTATAGAAAGGATCAGTTTAGATCTCAGTCAGAGGTGGTTTTGCGGTTCTCCAAACTACTCAAAATGTCCGCTGCTGCTTCTCCAGAACTGGTCAGAACCTGCTGAATACCACTCTGATCTCAGGGCTTCCATTGAGCCCTCTCAAAGAAGGGCTTGGATAAGGGCTTGGATCAGGGCCAACAGGCTGAGCACCGTTTTGAGGGCAACCAATTTCTCCACAATATTTCTCTTTTTACTACGTCCAAAAGCTGCACTAACATCTACAGATCAGCAAACCGTAGTTTACCCAAATGATATATTTTGTGATCAGACATTTCAAGACAAATATGTTGTAATATTAGCAATATTAGATTATTAATGTATGCATTGTGCACTTTTATTCTATACACTCTCCCATTTACTTAAGACTAACAGGTCATGTATTTTAGCCACAATCACCACCCCACTCAGATAAAGAAACACACAAACCTGTGGGACTTTGTAAATGCCTCCTAATGTTGACATCTGGATGGAGATGTCCCTGGCAGCTCCATCAATAAAAGCCAGAAGGTTCTCCTTCCTTCCACAGCCGTAATTGGGGACATTGGCATCTCCAGTGGAGAGCATGTCCAGCAAGGCATCTGAAGTGTGGAAAGTGCTCACATAGTTGTCATGGATGTTGTAGCCCAGGTGAGATTTTGCAGCTGGGAATTCTTGTTGATAAGTTGAATGGCAAAAATGAAGCGTAGGATTTTTAAAAAAAACCAAAGAAAGCCATTGTTTAAAAAAAGTTAATATTATTATCAGCAACAGGAACAACAAATTTTTTTAAAAAATGCAACCTCCTGTCTCCCACAAAACTCACTGAGCCTTAAACCAACATTGATCCAAAACCAAGGAAGTGATCAAGGTAGCATTGTACAGGGAGAGAAAATAATGTCAATTTCCTTCTGGTTTTTTTCAAACCCATTTTGAATTTGAGTCTCTTCCACAA
>SOZL01001445.1:0-21825 GCA_009733165.1 Naja naja
TTATTACAGCATAAAACATCGTGGGCTGTCCCTGATATCACTAGTTGATATCACTAGGGATAGCTACCAGAAGAGAGAGAAAAATCCTCAGGGGCGACTCACACACACTGGTCATCACTTCTTCACTCTCCTATCATTGGGTAGGAGATATAGAAGCATAGCCAGCTGCACCAACAGGCTGAAGAACAGTTTCTACCCATGGGCTGTCAGACTTCTGAATGGAAAATAACTTCATGTCAACATAGTATGATAGACTTGCAGGGACGGTGTGTTGTGCAACAAGGTCACATAGCGTCATAAGATTGGGACTGGGTTAGGGACTTCTGTCCTCACTATGAGTTGTGTTAGGGTGGTGATGATACTGAAGGAGGCTCAGCCAATCTCATTGTACACATGTTGTTCTCTGACAATAAAGGTGGTAATAATTATTGTCCACCTCACATATGTGACTGGCTGGCTAATAATAACAACCACCTCTGCGGAATCATAAAACAATCATGAGCACAGCCAGAAGATGGACTGTACCACATACTCAGGGCCTCAGGCTTGGGCAGAAGTTTTCAAGGCCATGGGACGGGCCAGTAGAGTCAAGGCCAATCTGACCTCTGAAGGGATAATGTGGCAGAGAGTAGATGCCATGGCAGAAAAGCCACTCCTTCTTGGCCCACCTGCTGACAGTCTTTAACCAATGGGACATGGAACATACCTCTCTATATAGTGACCATGCATCCTTTATTACAAAGAACAGTCCTTTATTTCAGAAAGCTGTCCTTTAGATTTATTTTTCAAAAACTCATATTTATCCTTAACTTGGCCAAACAATTGAGGAGATGCTGTTGTAAATAACCCAGTCCCTATCCATGAAGGTTTTTCAAGATGACGTGCCTTGAATTAGACATGGAACAAACTGGTAGCCAATAGTAGCAGTTTGTGGAGCAATGATGTTATACCTGAAAATCTATTTCAGCATTACTTTATCTGGAAAGTTCTAAGTTGCCCACCCACGCTTGCAATGAGATATATTTTTTTGTATTGCCCCACATGGTAATATTTTATCTAGTCACTTAACCATACCCTGTTTGGAGCCAATCAGGAGCCCTGATGGTGCAGCACAGTGATTAATTGCAGAATTACAGGCAAACTCTGCCCACAGCCAGGAGTTCGATCCTGATAGGGCTCAAGATTGACTCATCCTTCCATCCTTCTGAGGTTGATAAAATGAGGACCCAGATTGTTGAGAGCAATATGCAAATAATGCTTCTACTTTGTAAATGCCCAGAGTGCTGTATAAAGCACTATCGACAGTATATAAGCCTAAATGCCATTGATATTGCTAATCATACAACAACAACAAAGTATAAACCAATACATAGATAATTTTATGCTATTAATAGATATTTATTATGTATAATCAAAACCAATTTATTATGTATAGTCCATTTTCTGCCTTTACCGGTAAATAAGAATAAATGGAGTGTGAAAAAACAAGCACCTAACACACACACACACACCTCCTTCTGTAGGAGTTAGGAAGGATCAAATTAATCTTCCCATGATAAACAAGGGGAAAGGGTGGGATGAAAATGTGTTATTTTGTCACAGTAAACTTGCGAATCTAGTTCTTTAAACATAAGCAATCCACATTTTGTAAAAGTTCAAATGTTTTGAAAGATTAAGCACTAAAGCGTATGCCTAAAATAAACCTGAAAAAAAAATCATGTTGCTAAACTGACAGGAAACTTAACAAAGTAAACTTGTGAAAATCAAGAGTTTGGAGTTGAAAACCACCTTATTTTGTACCTTAATGGATCTTAACCACTATACTCAAGCAGCCACCCTCAGTAAATTCCATCCCTTTTGTGGCTTAATCTCTAAAAGTGCCAGATTCAGAAGTCCTGCAATGTAGATTGGAGAAACTTACTTTGCATCTGTAGAAGGATTGACATGGTGGCCATTGTGAAACTAAACCATCATGCAGCTAGTCGAGTGCAAATATTCTGAATCAAATCACACATGATTTCGAAAGCAAGATAAGAATCAATTGTTGGGAAACTTGTCAAGCCTTTCAGAAATGGCAGGCATGCTCAGGAAAAAAGACCTTCATGGATTTCTGGAAAGATCTTGATTGCTACTAAAGAATGGTAACAGAATCTTGAAAGCCACCCAAATAATTCTACTCTACATATACCTAATACAGTTCGCACTATTTCCTCCTTTAACTATTTTCTGCCTCTTCTGTGTTCCTGTGAGCTGTTAGATATTCACGACGTTATTCACAATAAATTTGATTAATCCATACTATTCACAATAAAACTCCAGATAAGTAAGTGTTGACTAAACATTGGGAGAAACCTTTACACAAACAAATTCTTCAAAAATAGAAAAATCTTGGAAACCCGTGCCTTTTTTCTTTGATCCGTTTGTATGCGTTCAATTGGATACTGTTATAGGAAGCCCTTGATTTAGGACCGATTGCTTAGTGACTGTTCAAAGTTATGAGGACCCTCCCCCAAAGCTTACAACCTGGTTTTGAAATTCTGACATTGTCCCCCATCATGTGACCCCATTTTGGATGCTTGGCAACTGGCCCATATTTACGACTATTTGCAGTGCTCCGGATTTTACTTCTGGTTTCTGGCAAAAGTGGCCCAC
Source organism: Naja naja (assembly GCA_009733165.1). Taxonomy (NCBI): domain Eukaryota; kingdom Metazoa; phylum Chordata; class Lepidosauria; order Squamata; family Elapidae; genus Naja; species Naja naja. The sequence continues at coordinate 2,653 of SOZL01001445.1, forward strand.
AAAACAATATGTTTGCTTAACAACCATGGCGTTTGCTTAATGATCACAGCATCCATTTACAACCTCTGCATTTGCTTAACAGCTACCGCAAAAAAAGTTGTAAAATTAGGTCCAGTCATGCCATGATCTGCTTTACGATGGTCCCAATTTACAATCACAATTGAGGGAGTCTAGTTGTAACTCAAGGACTACCTGTATATTGGACCACATTTTATTTATTTATTTATATTTGAACTTGTATGCGCCCCATCTCCGAAGACTGGGCTCACAACTAAAAACACAGAACAATAAATATTAAAAAAAACCATTAAACCAATAACAAGTCCAAATATTAAAACATTACGATAATAAACATTAAAACCGTCCCTCCACCAGGGAGGGTCACAGCCCAGGTTGGTCAAATAACATGACTTCCAAAAGCTTTTCTAACTTCGTGATTGATACGTGAAAGATAAACCTGGAATGAACTGCTAGTCCTGAATATGAAAATCATGGATCCTAAAACCAAGGAAGATAAATTCATGGGGTCACAAAGGAGAAACATCTGGATGCAGGCCACCTCAGAAGGCACATAAAATAGATCTGCTAAGCTTTGGGAGAGTGGAGATTCTTCAGAACTTAGAAGACCAAGTCACTCTTTCCTGTAAATGAAGAGCTCTCCAACTTCTCAATCTGTTAGCTGAGAATAATTTAAAACTGAGACTAGTTTTATTATTTTGCAAATTATGTCTTTTTATTAAGAAAACTGAAAAGGCATTCAAATTCCAAGCAACTGATTTTGGAGAACTCAAAGAATGAACATAAATAAAAATGTGCTTCCCACCACATGATACAGTATTTTTTTAAGAAATTAAATTCTTTAACATTCATTCTATTGGTGCAACAATAAAATAGCATAGATCTTCTTCAACTTGCAAAAGAAGTTTAATCTAATGTTGTAAAATTAAATTTATAAAAATAAAACAAGGAACCACATAATAGAAGTTCTTATTGTTTTTTTTTTAAGTTGGTATTTTAAAAATACTGAAATGCAAAAAGATTTCTAGTTGTTTGAATATTAATTCAGTCCAGTTGTGGAATATTAATTCAATCTCTGGTCAAAAGAGAATGAAGGATGATCTTCTTATTCTGTAAGTAAAAAATGAACATAAAAAGTATAAGCAGTATCATAATAAAACATTTATTAGACGTCAAATAAGCAATTTCAAGAGCTTACCAATAAAAACACAAAAATAGCACTGATTGGAAAATATAGACATAAAATAAAGAATATAAATTCCACCCACCCACCCCAAATCACCAATGCAATGCAAACATGAAAGAGGTGACTAGAATTTCTCAAAATAGCATCTCTTCAACCAGTCTCTCATGCTTTCCCCATCATTAGAGTTAAAATTACAGAACCAAGAATAGTGCTCCACTGTCAGTGTTAAGTCCATATGTCAGTAGTTCTTGGGTTACGACCGGCTCTGAGACTGCCTTTGCTAAGTATGCAATTATAAAGTGTAATGTCACATGACTGTGCCATTTAGTAGCAATAATTTACAGCAGTCACAGTTTCTGTTGTAACCCCAAGATGCGTGGTGTTAAGCAGGAAGTGGTAGATGTTCCAGAACAGTGCAGGGGTGACAGGGAATGCTGGGTGCCAGGGAGTGCCAGAAGGAGGCTGGGGAGATCATGGGGCGCCTGACACAGTCTATGGGTAAGTCTTGGAAGACTAGAGGATGGAGAGTACAACATGGTGCAAGTTCCAGAAGGCTGGGAGATGGAAGGTGTGGTACAAGTACAGGGAGATTGGGAGACAGAGGGTGCAACATGGTGCAAGCACAGGAAGAAGACTTATCAGAGTAACTAGTGATCTCCCAGACAACTTCCCCATTGATTTTGCTTGTCGAACCCGGCAGGGACAATTGCAAATGGCGGTCACACACCCATGAGATGCTGCAACCATTTTAAGTGCGAGCAGGTTGCCAAACCCCTGAATTGTAATCATCTGACTATGAGGATTATACAGAAATCCTCGACTTACAACAGTTCATTTAGTGACCGTTCAAAGTTATAACGGCCCTGAAAAGAGGCTTAAGACCATTTTTCACACTTAGGACCTTTGTAGAATCCCCCCGATGTGATGAAAACTGCTTCATACTTATGACCGTTGCTGTGTCCCAGAGTCACGTAATCACTTTTTGCAGCTTTTTAACCAGCAAAATCAATGGGGAAGCCAGATTCACTTAACAACCATGTTACTAACTTATGACCTGCAATGATTCACTTAACAACTGGGGCAAGAAAGGTTGTAAAATGGAGCAAAACTCATTTAACAAATGTTTCACTGAACAACAGAAATTTTGGGCTCATTTGGTATTGTAAACCGAGGTTATCTAAGTACCACTCATCTAGTGCCATCACAATTTCAAACTATTGCTAAACAAGTGGTCAGAAAGTGAGGACTACCTTTTGACTTAAGGATATTCATGCAACCTGTCCCTGATTTGTTGAAAGTTTGGGTGCAACCATTAATACCATATGATAAATTGGGAATCTGTGCTTAGCGTTAATAGTAGTCCTTATTTAGGCAGTTTGCTAGGGGATCTTGTATGAAGCAAAGTAAGAAGAAAAACACAAGAGGAAAAAAAATACTGACCAGTGAGGAAGTCAATCACTTCTAAATATTTTTGCTAGACTTTCCAGATCTTCAGTTTTGATACATAATTCTTCAAGCAAGGTAGCAAGGAACTGTGTATATCCTTTATTTTGCTGAGAATGTGCAAAAGCAGGAATATTTTCTGACAAGCTACAAGGCAAAAATTGAGTGCTTTCAGAAAGATATAATCTTACAATGTCAAATAGATAAGATTTAAATGTCAGTTGTGAATCAAGAAATAATCACAACATCAATCATGCTGATAATTAGTCACTTATGGAAATATTTTCCTAATGGTTTTTTTAAAAGTCCCCAAACAACTGAATTAGTAACAAATTAAAAACAAACATAAGACACTTTGAAATAGTAACAAATTCCTACTACGTTTTCCAATAGTAATTATATAGGCCTGCTTAAAGAACAAAGCCAGCTGGGTGACTTTGGCCCAGTCATTTTCTCTCTGCTCTAGGAAGGAGGCAAATGGCAAACTACTTTCCAAATCCTGGCCAAGAAAGCTGCAGGGCCTTGTCCAGACAGTCTCTGGGACATGACTGAATGGAAGAAAAAAAAATGGACAGAACGAGTCTCTTAATTGAACCCACCTCTACCCCCCCCCCCAAAATGGAGTCATGTATGAGATTGTGTATATATTCCAGAAGACTTCCAATCTCTCTCACTCACAAAGGTATAATTACACTCATACTTTTTAAAGGTGCAACATTCAGTTCCTTCTACCTGCTCCAAAATGCTCACAAAGAGCAAAATTATTGCTTGCAGTCTTCAAAAACTGCTTCCAGTCAAATTGGACTGATCCGGAGGGATCAATTATATCAATAATTATCATGTTGAATTGTAGCCAATTCCTTATATACAAATTCCTCTTCTCACTCCTAAATTACTTTTTGGATTGTAGTGTAAACCATATAAGCAACAACTTACATGATATATCCTTAACATATAAACCTTTGACTATTTACTCTTCTTGTGTATGGGTGAGAGTGCCTTTGAGTCAATGTTTGTTTGTTTGTTTGTTTGTTTATTTATTTATTATTGGGATTTTTATGCCGCCCTATCTCCCGAAGGACTCAAGGTGGCGCACAACAATAAAAAAATACAATATAAAATTTAAAAAGCTATTAAATAAACATCCCAATTACATAATTAAAACCAACAAACCAATTATTTAAAAAAACCCATCAGTCTAGGTCAGCCAGTTGAAAAAGCCATGTTTTCAGGTCGCGATGGAAGGATCGAAGGCCAGGAGCCATCCGAAGCTCCAAGGGCAGCTGATTCCAAAGGGCAGGCGCACCCACAGAGAAGGCTCTCCCCCTGGGGGTTGCCAGTTGACACTGTCTGGCCGACGGCACCCTGAGGAGGTCCTGTCTGTGGGAGTGCACGGGGCGATGGGAAGTTGTTGCTAGCAGTAGGTGCTCCCGCAAATACTCCGGACCTAAGCCATATATGGCTTTATAGGTGATTACCAGCACCCTGAATCTCACTCGGAGGGCAACCGGCAACTAATGCAGCTCACGCAGGAGAAGTGTAATATGGGAGTATCAGGATACTCCCATCACAACCCGCACGGCTGCATTCTGTACCAATTGAAGCCTCTGAGTGGTCCTCAAGGGCAGCCCCATGTAGAGAGCATTGCAATAGTCTATACAGGAGGTAACGAGTGCATGGGTAACAGTACATAAGGCATCTCGGTCCAGATAGGGGCGCAACTGGTGCACAAGGCGAACCTGAGCAAATGTCCCCCTGGCCACGGCTCCTACAGATCTTCCAAACTGAGCCATGCATCCAGGAGGACGCCTAAGTTGTGCGCCCTTTCTATGGGGGGTAACACCTCTCCCCCCATAACCAAAGATGTAACATCCTGGACAATCCGAGATGCCGGTACATACAGCCACTTGATCTTGGCAGGGTTGAGTCGAAGCCTGTTCCTCCCCATCCAGATCCGTACCACTTCCAGGCATCGGGACATCATGTCAAGGGCATCACTGGGTTGGTTTGGGGTGGAGATAAAAAGCTGGGTATCATCAGTGTACTGATGATACCTCACCCCAAAACCACCGATGATCTCACCCAGTGGCTTCATATAGATGTTGAACAGGAGGGGAGACAGGACCAACCCCTGGGGCACCCCACAAGTGAGGGGCCTTAGGGTCGACCTCAGTCCCTCTGCCAACACCGACTGCAAGCGACCCGAGAGGTAGGAGGAGAACCACCGTAAAACAGTGCCTCCCACTCCCAACCCCTCAAGGCGTCGCAGTAAGATACCATGGTCAATGTTATCAAAAGCCGCTGAGAGCTCTAATTGGACTAGAACAGAGGAGTAACCTCTGTCCTGAGCCCACCAGAGATCATCCACCAGCGTGACCAATGCCATCTCCGTGCTGTACCCGGGCCTGAAACCCGATTGATACAGATCCAGATAATCAGTTTTCCTCCAGGAACATGGGGAGCTGTCAGGCCACCATGCTCTCAACAACCTTAAACAAAGCGAAGGTTGGAGACGGGATGAAACTTGTTCAAAATAGCTGGGTCCAGGGCAGGCTTCTTGAGGAGGGGCCTCACCATCGCCTCCTTCAAGGTGGAGGGGAAGCATCCCTCACTCAAAGAAGCGTTGACCACTGCCTGGAGCCAGCCTCATGTAACCTCCCGGGTGGCAAAAACCAGCCAGGAGGGACATGGGTCCAATAAACATGTGGCGGCACTCAGTTTCCCCATGACCCTGTCCACTTCATCCGGAATTACAGGATCGAATTCTTCCCAAATGGTATCCACAAGACCAGTCGCTTCCACCCCGTCAGACTCTGACCAGTTGGAGTCCAGGCCGGCCCGGATCTGAGCGATCTTGTCCGACAGATGTTGACTAAACTCCTCGGCCCACCCCTGGAAAGGGTCCTCCCTCATCCCCTGATTAAGGAGGGAACGGGTGACCCTAAACAGTGGCGGCCGGGCGATTATCTGCGGACACAATGAGAGCGGCGAAGTAAGCATACATTGCCACTCCCACTGCTGCAAGATAAGACCTAGTAAAGGCTCTTAACTGCGATCGATCAGATTCGGACCGACTGGACCTCCAACTGCTCTCTAGTCCCCTCCTCTGGCGCTTCATCTCCCGGAGATCCACGGAAAACCAGGGAGCCAACCGGGATCTGCACCAGGTCAGATGCCATAAAGGTACAATGCGGTCAAGAGCCTCGGAGGCAGCCTTTTGCCAGGTGTCCACCAGGGCCTCGGCCGGGCTGTGGGTAAGGGAGGCAGGAATCAACCCAAGTGCCATCTGGAGCCTTTCTGGGTCCATTAGGCACCTGGGGCGGGATCACCTAGTCGGTTCCGCATCCCAGCGATGAGGGGTGGTATACTGGGAGCCCAGCCGGAGGAGATAATGATCGGTCCATGACAGGGGTTGAATAGTTGGTGATCCCCTACCCAGATCATTAAACCACTGTTCAGAGATAAAAAGAAGGTCGAGCATGTGCCCTCCATCATGAGTCAGACCCTGAATTATTTGGGTCAGGTCCATGGCTGTCATGGTAGCCATGAATTCCCGATCCATCCCTGACGCCCCACCCAGAGAAGGCAGGTTGAAATCCCCCAGAATGATAAGTCTGGGGAACTCAACTGCCAACCCCGATAACGCGTCAAGTAGCTCGGGCAGGGCTGTTGTCACGCAGCTGGGAGAGAGGTACATGAGCAACAGGCCCAACTGACCGCCAGGGCCCCACCTCAGGAGGAGAGACTCACACCTGCCTATCTGAGGGACAGTGGCCTCCCGCAGACAAAGGGTCTCCCTAATAACAACTGCCACCCCCTGCCCCTACCCTGGGCTTGAGGTTGGTGCAGCACACGGAAACCTGGCAGGCACAGCTCAATCAGAGGGACTCCTCCCTCTGGGCCCAACCAGGTCTCCGTAATGCAAGCCAGGTCCACGTCTTCCTTCTCGATCAACTCACGGATGAGTGGAGCTTTGTTCATCATGGACCTGGCATTTAAATAGACCAACCTGAGCTCAGGGGTCTGCTCTCCTATACCCCCAGGGAAGCGGGCAGAAACAAGGGGGTCAGAGCGCGCCACTGCTTGAAGACAGCAGGGGCGCACTCCCAGGTTTTGATATGGCCCTCTGTTCATCCATCTACTGCCATTCCCAATCACCGTGGGGATCGCAACCCCCACCCCTTCCCCCAGAGTCTCGGAGAGCCCCAACCCCGCTAGGCCGGAAGGCCATAGTACAATTAAGTGGGGTGATACAGCCAGTCGTTGCTGTCCTCTCACAGTAGCAAAGGCTGGATGCAGGGCTGGAATAAATCCACCACCGCCCTCTCACCACGGTGGGAGTCATCAACCCCTTTAGACTGGACAGATTCGAAATGGGAGGAAAAGGCATCCCTGGCAATCTCGGAAGTAATGGCCATAGCGGTGGGGGCCAGTTGGCAACACGCCCTCCAACCCGTTGACAGGCCATAAGATCTTCCATCCTCCAGGCGACAGTCACAAGGAGACATCCACCGGGCCCCAGTGGGCACAAAACAGCGGGGAGCAAAGGCAGTGAGGCAGATGATAAGACTCACAGTTATAATAATAATACCAGGCCATGATACTGACTGAGATGGCACCTGTGGGGGGAGGAGGGCTCCAAGGCCGCCCCAGCACCAGCCTCAGCAGTCCTGGGCCCAGCCGCCGCAAAGCCAACAGCAGCGGGGGTAGATCTTTAAGCCAGCGTGGTCCTCAGGCCGGCATGATAACAACAGCCGAGCACCCCCACACCAGCCAACACCCAGCTGCCAGGTAAACACTGAGCTCTCCACCACCGTCCACCTCCAGGCCGGGCTCCATGGCTGCCCCAGGCCAGGTTCCGCCGCTGTCTGCCCCCGGGCTGGGCCTGGGGCTGCCTCAGCACGAGCCCCAGCAGCCCTGGGCCTGGCCACCGCAAGCTGACAGCAGCGACGGCAGCTCTTCAAGCCAACACAATCTCCGGGCCAGCACGTCCGCCTCCAGACCAGGCTCTGGGGCTGCCCCAGCACAAGCGCCAGCAGCCCTGGGCCTGGCTGCCACAAGCCAACAGCAGCAGCGGCAGCTCGTCAGCCGGCATGATCTCCGGGCTGGCACGATCGCAGCAGACAGCCCCCCCCATGCCAGCCAACGCTCAGCCACCAAGCAAGCTCACCACCGGGCTTTCCGCTGCCGTCTGCCTCCAACCCAAACAGGGGGGCAAAATGGCTGGCATCAGCTGGGACCCCGAAGACTCCGACATCGAGCCAGGGGCCAGGGGGTAAGAACAAAGCCCCCTAACCCCCCCAACAAAGCCAAAAACCCATCTCCCTCACGGAGCTCACAGGCTGCAGATGGCCATCTTTATGGAGGAGGAGTTTAATCTACCTATGTTGACTCCTGGACACTGCCTGGAGAAGATTGTGCAAGTTTTCTCATTAGGTTTTTTTTCCACAAGTGGCTAGCCATTTGCCTTCTTCCTTAGGATTAAAACGAGTGACTGGCTCAAGGTCACCATATTGGCTTTGTGCCTGAGGCAGGATTAGATCTCACAGTCTACCAGTTTCTAGCCTGGTGCTTTCACCATTTACACCAAATTTGGTTCCCACACCAACAAAACTGCCTCTGTTCTGAACAACCACCATGATAACATCAGCTTCTGTTTTTCCTTACTCAACAGAACAGGCTTTTCTGATCAATCCCTTAAGCTTTCAGGATGAGATAAGTGAAAGTCATTTTTCTTCCAAGAGTGATGATTCAATTAAACTTCTTTACTGATAAAAGTAATGCTGCCCCAATACCTGTCTGATTGCTTGCATTTTACACCCAAGGCATTAGAGACATGTGAAACATGAATACACTGCTACAGAAAAGCACCTTGTGTCTGATTCTGCATGATTCAGTGACACCCAGCCCTGAGCATCCAGAAATCTAGCCAACACTTACAATGCGGCTCTGCAGAGAAAGATTACTACTTTCCCTAGTACAGATGGCAATGAGAAGCCAGTGTTTTGCAGAGCGATCACTGGAAGGAAGATGGCTGCCCTGTTGTTTCCCTGCTCCTCCCCAAAACCCTTTCAAGATGATCGGCTGCCTGCAACAGGGAATGGACAACCTGGAAGTCCAGCTTTGCTTGTATAGGGAGTAATTATTGCTAGGTTTCCCCCCCTCCCACAAGCTTTTTTCTCCATGATTTTCAACAGAGTAGGGGTATGCCTATGTATGCATATTAAAAAGAACGGAAGAAGTGGGCATATGTACTCCTACATGTCGGAATCTTATAGATTTCAGAGTCAAAACAGTTATCCTTCCCCCAAACTACATGAACCAAAAAAACCCCAGAAGATATAAAGCAAGGTAATTTCATTATGAGTGAAAAGTACAGCATAATCTTGACATACAGAAATTAAAGGTCTAACCTGGGATCGATTTTACACTGAAGAACTAAGAGTTCATGTTCCTTTCTTATATCTAGTCTGCTAATCTCAGTTCTCTGTCTGTATCCATTAGGTCTGTGAAACAAAGATTTCCTGATTTTTGAACTTGCTTTTTCTGTGTCATGGATTTCTACAAAAGGCTTGGACTCTTTGCCACAGAAGCTTTTCCAATGATTATTTAATTTAGCTTTACCCACCGCCATGGGGCACATAAAATATGAATATAACTCTCAGAAGCTGTAGGTCAGTGGGAGCAAGCGAGTAATCAGAGCAACGCATTTTCTGAGCTGAGTTTCCATTACGTGAAGCAATCAGTATGTGAACTTAAAAATAAATAAATAAGCAGGCAGCACGTGAGGGCTCTGAACTTGTGGTAGCAAGACAGACACCGGTAAATAACAAAATCTGCAAATCTAGATATCATTTGCTCATCTAGGATACAGATCTCTAGACCTAGGAACAAACATGTCTAGGCTGATTATTTTAAGGAAATCAACTTTTTCTTCAATTAATAGCAGGCCACTTGGTGGAAAGTTTTTCCAAAGTTGCCTCACAGTTCAATAATAATTCTCAGGAACAACAGGCCCCATTAGCAAAGGAGCTAATTGTCTACACCAATTATTATTGAACTGTGAGGCAACTTAGGAAAAACTTTCTACCAAGTGCTATTAATTGAAGAAAAAGTTGATTTCCTTAAAATAATCAGCCTAGACATGTTTGTTCCTAGGTCTATAGATCTGTATCCTAGATGAGCAAATGATATCTAGATTTGCAGATCTTGCACAATTCCCTATAAGTACAGTATTCCACAGGTAGTCATTGACTTATAACCGTTCATTTAATGGCCATTCGAAGTTACAATGACACTGAAAAAAGCAACTTATGAGAGTTTTTTACACTTAAGACCATTGCAGCATCCCAGTGGTCACGTGATCAAAATTTGCATGCTTGGCAACTGGCGTGTATTTATGACAGTTGCACTGTCCCCAGAGTTATGTGATTACATTTGGCCAACTTCTGACAAGTAAAGTCAACCAGGAAGCCAGCACAACTGTGTTACTAACTTAACAAGTGCAGTGATTCACTTAACATCAGAAAGGTTGTAAAATGGGGTAAAATTCATGTAACAACCATCTTGCTTAGCAGTGGAAATTTCAGGCTCAACTGTGGTCATAAGTCAAGGACTAGCATTGTAATCACTGCAGAATTCCATCATTTTAGACAACTTGGATGAGAAATAATCTATACTACTATAATAAGCAGAACTACGAAGGCCACTAACTAGTGTATGAGGAAAATAAAACAAGCACACATTCTGACATGATTGGTGCAAGCTGGCAAGGAATACCTTGGAGTAATACACAGTGCCACTCATCTCATTTAGGGTTGCTCTGGAATTCAGAAGATAAATTGTCAATTTAAAAACAAAAGGTTGGGGAAGACAAGGTCAGATGGACAGAAACCAGTCATATTATAAAGTTGTCCCACGATCATGTGATCCAAAGTTGAGTGTTTGGCAACTGGTATGTATTTATAATGGATGCAGTGTCCTGGGGTCATGTGATCACCATTTGCGACCTTTTGGGGGTGGGAGCAAAGTCCATGAGGAAAGCTGGGGTTGCTTAATGACCAGGGCAAAAAAGATCATAAAATCAGGTACAACTAATTTAATCACTGCTTCATTTACCAACAGAAGTTGTGTTCCCAATTATGTAGTAAGTCATAGTCTACCTTCTTCTTCCTAGCACTATCCCCATGCTATGGCAGGGTCTGCTTAAATTAAAGATTATCTATAATACAATTAGGTTACCCAGTTCTCACTTCCCCCTCCAGAATTCAGTCACAAAAGAATGCTGGGAATATTCTGGTACATTTTCAATTCACAGGAAGTTATATAACAACCTATCAACCTAAGAACTGAGTAGGTACTCAAAACAGTACATTCTCTCAGATCTTTTGTAACATATAGTTCAGCTGTACATAGTCAATCCAGAAACATTACCTGAAGGTTGAAAATGTGTCAGCCAGCATGGGCATAATAATTCAATCAGTATGTTGTGACCTTTAGTTTATTTACAAGTAGCAAGTTTCAAATTGTCTGAAAGTAATCTGCCTTTACCGGCAAATGACAAGTTTGCATTACAGTCCAGCACATCAACATATATTGTATGAATATGGTTTTACTCTCTACATCTGATATAAACAATGTTAATTTCATTTTTCAACCTAGTGCCCTCTGATACAGAATGCATAATCCTCCAGTCAATATAGGCTTGTAACTGGGTATTCTGGGAAATTAAACATACTTGGTAGCATGAGCCTGAGGAATGTTGCTTTATATCTTTCCACATGCCAACCAGATGGAAAATAGGCCTTCACATAACTGAAAAAAGTTAGTCTCAAAAGTTTGTCAGAATGTTATATTGCAATCGAGCTGTCTACCGTGTTTGCCCGAAAATAAGACCTACCCCGAAAATAAGACCTACCCCGAAAATAAGACCTAGTGTGTTTTTGGGAGCCAAAAAATATATAAGACAGTGTCTTATGTTAGGGGAAACACGGTATGCGATTTGTCTGTGGTTTCGTACATGAATAAATGTACATTGTTCTACATGAATATGGTAAGTGTTTTTTTTTCATTAAAAAAATAAATATATAAGACCTACCCTGAAAATAAGACCTAGTGTGTTTTGGGGAGCCAAAAAAAATATAAGACAGTGTCTTATTTTCGGGGAAACACGGTACTTCACAAGAAAAGGCTGAGTAAAAATTCATGTAAGACAAGCAATAACAATGAGCTCTTATTCAATAAGCCATTAAGTGTCATCTGCTTTATATGAAAGATATTTAGAATCCCTCTTCCTCTCTTCTCTCCCAAAATGAAGAAATGGAAAATGAAAAATGGTTAATACATTTGTTCCTTTTAAAGCAAAAGCTGATAAAAGCCACAATAATATGCAATCAAATATTCAAGCCTTAGAATATTTGAATGGTTCCTCTAAGAAAATAAAACCAAAAAGCTTCTGAACCATTCTCCACAACTGAGGTCTTCATTGGACTAGATAGAATTTGAGTGGCAGTAGCTATAAGGAAAAGCTTATAATCCTTGGAATGGCTGGTAAGAGAATAGTTAGCATGCTTATTGTTTAGAAATATAACCTATCTATTTTCAGAAGTTTACCTTCCCACTTGCAATGAATCATAATGGAAGAGTTAGATTTACATCACTTTGTATCCTGGCCTTTTGTTCCAGCAGTTTATGCATTTGAATCCCACCTTTATCACACATCTTCCTTCTCCTATTTTCTCCACAACAATCCTGTAAGGTAAATTGGGCAGTGCGTGTGTAAGTGGCCTAAAGTCACCCAGCTGGCTTTCATGACTAAGGTGGGACTGAACTCACAGTCTCCTGCTTTCTACCCAGGTGCCTTAACCCCTAGACGAAACTGGTTCTCTATGTTTCTGTATACTGGGGCTATGTCCCCTAGGGAAAGAAGTCTTTTCCTCATGGGTATTTAAATTTTAAAGTCATATTTGCCTATTGAGGACAATTAATCCACAGTGGTAAATGGAGTAAGAGTGAGAGGTTAAATTGTTGGTAGGAGAGATTAAAGAATTAATCTGATCTAATCAGTCTGATGAGCATTATAATCATACATAAGAGAACACAAAAAATGTCTTTAGGCTGGTTCTTTAGTTGGAAATATATGACTAGGCATTCCAAGCTATAAGAAAATGAGTCATAACCACCTAGGGCATTTTCTTCTTGAATAAGATCAATAGGTTCCTTAACGATAGTATTCTGGCTTTGAGTATGCATAAAACCTGAGTTTTATCTCCTGACTCAAGAACAATATCTTAACAATATCTTCTGTCTTCTATTGCTTAGTCTTGGCTCATTGGTTTAATGCCAAAAACTACCACAATACAGCAATTAAAGGTAAGCTTGTTTTATGAGGCTGGATAAGGCTTCTCCTAGGAAGATAAATTTTATTGTAGAAATACATCTGACATTCTTATTTAATTAAATGATCATAATTATCATGCCTAACTGAAATAAAACCACAATGCTAAATTTCTTACTGTTTTGCATGCTCCCCTACATAACTTTTAAAAATGCAGCAGTATTAAGGGGAAAGGGCCAACTTCAAATAGAAAATAATGAAATTCAAGAATTCAGTGGCAGAACATAGATCAATATATACTAACAGATTTTAGGAAAATGTGTAGTATATAAGAAACCAATATTTATAAATTAAATAACAAAACAGCTCTCATTTTCTATATTAGATGGAGGAAATATTTAAAAATCCAGGAATAAATTTATGATAGAAAATACCACGATTTGGTCTTCTAATAATATTAAAATAATCCTTAATATTATTGTCAATAACAAAATGATTTTAATAATTAATTAAATAATATGTAATAAGATTCTGAGTCTGAAAATTCTTGCCCTTATATCCCCCATGGTCCTTAGAATTAACAAAATACTGCTGCTAATATCTGCATACCCATCATTTTGTTGGCTCTCAAACTTCTTGTAAAAAGATAAAAGTTAGTCACATGTGGGAGATACTTCCAATGTAATCTACTAGATCCCCTGCATGGATTGTCCTTGTGACTAGGTAGGACAGACGGGGAGGAAGCTAACCATCAGATTGCAAGAACTCAAGCGAGTGGTCAGCTGAGGAGACATGTAGCCTCACACTGCAATGAACAAGGACACACATTCAATTTTGCAGCTGCTAAAATTGTTGGACAAGCAGGCCAAAAAACAGCCAACGGAGTGACTGAAGCCTAGGAAACAGGCCTCTCATCAGTCAAGAGGAGTGCTGATTTACCAACAGCCTATCAAGTACTTAGAAGGCAAGGACTGGGCAGCACAAGCAAATGACAGCTAATGATTTAAAAGCCAGCCATCAACACACCCCAATCAACATCTAAAAAATCCACTTATTAACAGGCACTATAAATGCCACACACAGAACAGCACACGCTGTGCTAGAAAGAAGTTCCCTGAAGATGGGCTCTAGCACGAATCTGAAAGCTTGGAAGAAAAAACCTCTTGTCCAAGTCACATACCCAGATTGGATCCTGTTAATCGAATGTTTTCAAAACCTGCTCTCTTTTATTATGTAGCCACCACTATTTCAACATTTTAAATGGTCTGAAATTTCTCAAGCTTAATATCCCTTAATAAAAGGAACAGGAGTAAAAATGAGCTTTGTGATATACATAATACAAACGTAATCCAAGGTTTGCAACAGGCACAGTTCTTCCGGGATATGAATGAAGACTGAGCATGCAATGCTTGAGGACTGTTATGACAGGGGATGGAAGAAAACACTGAAAAGGAGTGAAGTAGAGTATCCTGCACAAGATAATTGGGAGATGCCCCATTCCCCAGGAGAACAAGCTATTCCAACTCTGCAATATTTTAGGGTAATCTACATATCATAAAATACAAAAATTAGGGGCAAAAACTTAGGGGAGATTGCCTGAAAGCACCTGGATGTAGGACAGTATGTCCAGCCATTATGGGATACTAATGGGGGGGGGAATCAAAACTGGGCAGAAGGAAGAATGAGGAATTTTGGAAGATAGAAGGACTCTGGGACTTCTTTCAAGAGAAGGATTTGCAGAACTGCAATTCTAGTCCTTCAGTGATAGATTTAGAAACAAACACCATGCACCGTTGGAGAAAGCAAGTCTAAGCAGTTAATAAAATGCTTATGTGGAAAATGTTTTCATCAACTGTGGCAATTTTAGTTCATATCCTAAAAATTCTGGTCAATTCTTCATGCATAAACAAACAAAACAATTTACACACAACGTATTTGTTTGTTGCCTAGTGTTAATAAATCATTGCCATAACATAATAACTGAGCAATATAATGGGGAAGATTTTTAAGCTTGTTTGTTTAAAATGCACATTTCCCTCCAAAATCAGATACTGTGCATTTGTTAGAAGCATCCCAAGGGGTTGAGTGAAACATAAACCCCAAATGACCCATCATGCCTCGGCTTAATCACGTTAAAAGGTTGTAATGAAAAAGATCCTCTGCCTTGTTTAATGTTTTAGAGTTCTGTTTTTTCCACAGCACTACTCAGCCAAATCTGAAAGAGAAACAAACATCATGGCCTTAACCACCCTAAAAAAGGTTAATTTATATTGTAAAGAACATAGCCCTCAAAAGTTACCTTCCACTAAAATCAGCGAGATCCACTCTTACATAAAAAGGATGGGAATTTGAAAAATTCAAACGGTTCAACGTCTTTTGTTTTTAGTAAGAAGAGCTCTATGCTTTTTCATTTAAGGAAAAAAGAAGTTTTATGCCTAAAACTCTAAATGTGTCAAACTATGTAGTATTGAGTAAAACTACACAGGATTCCATTCAGAAGGGGAAGGAAGATTTATAACATTATATTTTTATGTATTGACTGGGTAGCTCTGTACCAGCAGACTGGTATCCTATCGTTTTGACTTCCTTCTATACTAATATTACAAAAAAAGTAAATGGCTCATGAATCCTCAGAGAAATGCAGTTTGATCATCATAAGAAACTTGGTAGGAAAATCTGCCTGATACATATCTCAGAGATGGTGGCTGATTTTAACATTTTCTAGTAAATTTATGAATACTCTCAATGCCAATTTCCTTTGCCTTTCTGTAAGTGTGGAAGCGTAAAAAGAATTCTGCCTTCATTTGTACTGGAAACAATACAAAAATAGCCACAGACAAACATATACATACAGGGTCATGTTTGAAATAACATTATTTCAGGTTCTTACGAAAAACTAAAGGTAGTTTATTTCTCTGAATCATTTTATTATGCTAAGCATACATTTGACTGAAAAAAATGCAAGGCATTCAAAAAAATTATCATTTTTTTCAAAAAGGCAATCATTCTACAGCAACGGGTCCAACTCTATAAAAACACATTTTCTGATTAGTGACTATAATTCTGCCATTTGTAGATTTTTGTTGTTATGAGTTAAAAGACTTCCCACTTACGACTTGTGTTCAAGTTTGAAATAAAAGCTTGACAAAACATTCTGACAAAAATCTCGTTAAAAGCAAAAAAGGGTTGCCTCTAGAGAAGATTTTCCATTAGAACACATTAATATTTGATGGATGGTCTTGAATTGGAAGCATCTAACTTACAACATGCTGAATGTTTTAAAGACAAACTTGGAACTAGATTGTAGTGCAATTTAATCAACCCCATTTTATCTGAACAAAGGTAATTAAACTTTTTGAAAAATGTTTACCTTAAATATTTTGCTTGCCTAGGACCAAAAAACAAAAAGGAAACACATGAGATGGTTTAGTTATATCTCACCCACCCACCCAAATTTAGACTTTTATCAGCTAGGAATATTTGCTGCTGAATTATAAAAAGAAGTAGGCTTATATTTAGAATTTCATAATACCCAACATGCTAATAAATGTTGAATTTCCTTAAAAAGCAAATTCCATTTTACTAATTTTAAATTTCTTTTATCTTAAAAAGAAAAAGGAGTGGAATCTGTGTTTTATTTAGATTTTAAATATATTCTTAAATGCTAATGAATTAATATCATCTGCCCTGGACTGACATAGGGTGTCTTTTAATCCTACAATTGAAATAAAAGCTACAATTGATATTGTTTTTGTCCAGTTAAATCAATGAAGAACTGAAGAGGGTTTAAATTCCACCACTTTTTGAATCTGCAAGAAGTGAAGTTGGTTACTTGATCTGATTGCTCCCACTGCTGGTGGCGTCACTAGATGCAGCCGAGCTCAAAACCCATTGAATCACACAAGTGTCAGTTATTTTCAGAACATTCTACAAAGATTAGTTTGTAACACACGCCCAGCTCACAGCAGAAAAGAATAAATGAATTTAAGACATCTATTTGGTCTCTAAGATCCAAATCAAAGCATTCATATAACCCAAAAGGACAAAGTATTTAAATTTCACTCTTTAATATAAGGCTTTGCAATAGACTTGTTGCAAACATTAATTGCTAAGCAGGAAGGGGAAAGAAACGACTAAATGGTATCATCTATATTTTAAATTAACAGACAATCTTCCACAGGCCTGCAGCATCTAATGTTTTTTTAGCCAAAAGTCACTCAAAACAAAATCCAGCAAATAGGTTTTATGATTTTCAGTATTAAAATTAGAACCAACTTGCATTACTTTGAGGCATACTTTTTTTTTAAAAAAAACCCTCTTTTTAAAATAATAATTAAAAAAAAAAACCAAGGAAAATTCTGACCTGATATCTCCAATTGTTTACATTGCTTGTAATTCTCAGAGACTGGAAAAAAAGTTCACAAGGATGGTCTTTATTCATAGAAAATTTGCCCATCCTTGATTATGTCCTAAAGCCTATGTTTGAATCTTTATGTCACAACCTCAAAGAAGAGTGATAAAAATTAACATTTAATCAGGCATATGATTGGAGAGAGCTAGAAGGCACATGGCATTTTTTCACACTCAGTCATTTCCAACGGTTTATAACTCATTGGACAACAATTTGCCAGGGTTATCTGGCAGCAGGTATTTTTTGGACTACTTGTAAATTCATGCTCTTGAGCTGAGAGTTGGACCAGAAGGCCTCCGAAGTCCCTTCCACCTCTGTTATTTTGTACATCAGTGATAGCATCTTGCTATCTTGTCTTCTGCCAGTCTCTTTTTTCTATTGCTTTCCATTGTTCCAAATATCAGGACATTGCTCCTGCATCCTATATCCAACTTTTAACTTCATTAATAAAGCCTTCTGTGGGCAGTTTGGTTTTATTTATGGCACTGAATGATCCTTTCTCTTTTCTATCCATGGGACTCTCAACAATCTTCTCCATGAATACAGTTTATTATTTTTTTTAGCCTTTCTGATGGTCCAGATTCCCAAATTACAACTGAGAAGACGATATCCTTGACAATACTGTTTTATCTTTGTTTGGCAGTTTACATTTCAGTATATTACTTATTTTTATTACATTTAAAAATCACCCATTTCCCTCACAGATATTTGACATTTTCTTTCTCCCAAGTAACAGAGATCTATTTATTTCATGATTACAGCATTCTCCCTTTGGTGTTTTAAGCTCAGGATAGAGTTTGTTAATATTTCCAGTATTCATTTATTTATTTGCATTGGCTCACAATTTACATTTTCCTTAATGTTGAACACCAAAGCAGCTTCTACACTCATTTTCCTCTTCAGCAACTGGTTGTCCTCATTCTTCCTCATTTATAGCCACCAAAGGCAATAATCAGCAACCTATTTCCTACTTTTGAACTAGTATCTTGCTGTCTATTCCATTCTAATTGCTGCTTCCTGATCTGCAATATAAAATCTGCAATATGCAGATGAGCTGGTCTGTATACCCATTTTTAAGAGGTGTCCACAACTTGTAATTTATGCAGTCAGAAGCCTTAGCATTCTCAACGGTAAAAGGTAAATATACTTTGGGAACTCTCTTTTCAACTATCCACTGATTTTAATGGGATCTTGGGTGCTTTTGTATCTTCTGAAATCAGCTTATCTCTCTGATAGTTCTCATTCCATGTATTGCTGAAATCTGGATTGTAAAATGTTGAGCTGATTAGCATGTAAGATCAGTGTAAATCAGTTCAAAGTTGCCTTTTTTGATACTGGAATAAATCTCAACATTCATCCTGACATTTCTGCTCTGACCCATCGAATTTGCCTTTGATCATGATTCTGACTTTCCATTATCAAATGGTATATACGTCTTTGCAACATTATTTGCCTTTGGGTATATCAGCAATTGGACATCCTTTCTACTCTAATCCAGCCACATCATAAAATCAGTGTTACTCATATTTGTGCTTTGCTTTTTCCCAGTAGTTGTTTAGATACCTTCTGACCCAATGGGTTCATCTTTCAATGTAATTTAAGACTATCGGGTTACAAAAACCATTTGAGTTTCTTAGCAAGTTGGGAGCCCTTATATACCTTTCATTCTGTAATGTTTATGGCCTGAGGTTCAGAGTGGAAGTATGCTATAGTTTCAAACTGTCGTCTTAAATAACAAAGCCTTGAAACTATAAAAGAAATATATATATTAATGAAGGA
>SOZL01001446.1:0-19899 GCA_009733165.1 Naja naja
TGGAAAAGTCCCAATACACCATGTGACACTGCTATGATGACGGGAATTTGACACCCCTACTTTACAACAACAATCAGGATTGCTGGAACTATTGTCTGTTTGTTTAAGATCATCATCATATTACACATACTGAACATTTTGCTTTTTTTCATCTGGGGTTTTATATGTTCTTGGGTCAAACATGGAGAATCTGAAGTTTTTTAAATTTTATTTTACTATCTTCTAAATAAATTGCAAGTTCCCCATGTCATGTTACATTATATTTTCTTCATTGATTTGACAGAACATCCACAAAACCGAATCTTTCTTTCATGACAGAAGAGATGAGTTATAAATTCTCCCAAACTGGTAGACCAATCAACACGGGCATTTTTTTTTCATGATATGATGCATCCTATTTCAAATGGCAGGAATGACAAAAAATGGAATTGATTAGGATCATTTCCTGCCCATCTGGAAACTGTCTAAATTTAGCATGCTAGGTAAGAAAAGAGGGGTGGTATTTCCAATAAGAATGATGAAACCCAATTTCCTGATTTTTTTTAAAACCTGCCTAGCTGGTTTAGTTTGTTTCCTTTTTCTTTTTTTTCTCAACTGGGAAGTGCTCAGTGCAACATTAATGCTGAGAACATCTGGCTGGAGGTGTGTAGGAGGTGTGCTGCATTAGTACCAGCAGCAGGTTTTCCTAGAGAAAGGTTGCATTAAATAATATCTGCCTGGGATGATCTGAGGTTAAAAGAGAGTGATTGGACTGGGAGGAACACTAAGCTCAAAGGAAGAGAGAGGAGAGGAAGCAAGCTAAACAAGAAGTAAGAAGAATCTAAGAAAATAAGGTAATGGGAACTTATGTTAAAAAAAAAGTTGAAAGGGCATTGATAGGGATTTTATCCTGAGAAAAGGAGTAGGAAAGACCTACCACTCACCAAGTGAGAAGGAGCTGGGGAAGATGGGATAGGGAATTCTAGAGTTCAGGATTCATCTTTCAAGGAATACAAGTGGAGTGGTGCATATTTTTTCAATATTTTTTTTTATAACCAGTCCTTTGATACAGCAAACTACAGTGTCTATATGCCTATGGAGAGTCTCAGTCATCCAGGTCATGGTTATCCCAAAGGTGCTTCTTTTCAAGAGGCAACTGGACTTTCTTTGTTTTTCCTTGAAGACGTTTCACTTTTCTTCCAAGAAGCTTCTTCAATTCTGAAGAAGAACTAAAGAAGCTTCTTGGATGAGAAGTGAAACATCTTCAAGGAAAAGCAAAGGAAGTTCAGTTGCCTCTTGGAAAAAAAAAAGCACCTTTTGCACTACATTGCGTATACTGTATCATAGTATTGTAGCAAGCTATGATACCCAGTTCAGCACATCTGAAGGAACAGCAAGCTGAAAGAGGCTTTTTCCCACAAGGATTAAGTGAACCCAGGATCTGTATAGAAAGAGCAGGAAGGAAACCAAGGGAGATAGAAGCAACGTTTGTAAAATCTTGGACTGGAAGGATAAATTGGATAATAGCAGAACTCAAAGTCATGCTGCTGAAATTAATGGCTAGGAGAGTCAGATCAAGTTTATATATTTCATACATCTCTAGGCTTAATTATGGGATTTATCACTAGGAGGTGATAATAGGATGCTAGTGGGTGAGATAGTTTTGTTAGCAGATAAGATAAATTAGCTAGATCAATCGATTGCTATTTGTGAAGATCAAATAGATCTGCAAATAGATTTTCATTACAGTAAGACAATCTTTTCCAACTTGGCCTCCTCTACATGTGTTGGGACTAACATTTCCAGATTCACAATTGTTGGCCATGTGTCATTAGGAGAGTTTTACTCCCAAAGCATCTGGATGGTGCCAGTTGGGGGAAGTTTGTGTAATCAATTGCTGTTATTTTTAGTCAAATGAAGTGCAGAATCTAAGATGGTCACAAACTACTTTATCCTGTCTCATTAATGTAGATGATATATCCCTTCTGTCTCTCTGGCTGTGGGATAGAAAGGGAAAAGCAGAGAGGAAGTAAAAAGATGCTAAAAACATTTACAGGCATATGTGTTGTCTAATATTCATTTATTGCATATCTGTCCCCTGCTTTTGACTGCAAAAATATCTATTGGGGATATTGTAACCTTGAAACTAATGGGGTATTCTGGCTTGGAAAAAAAATCTGCCTTTTGTCAGAAAAAAAACCTGTAATGGAAATAAGAAAGAGAATTGGTGTCTTGGTGCAAAATAGACTTGCCACATTTTATTATTTTGGTATAGGCTTTCACACCTGATATTAATCTAGCGGTGGTAAGCTTTCAGGCTTGTCTAGTTTCCTAGTGTCCTGGTGTTTCACCAGCAGCTGGCATCTTCGAGGCATGGTAAGCTGCCTAAAATGCCAGCCACAATTGCTGGTGAAACACCAGGGCCCCCGAAAACTACACCATGACCATTTAACCCAAAAATATTTCATTTTTCTTAATGTTTTAAATTAAAATAAAACATATTACATGATACTGTAATATGTTTTATTTGTATTGGCTTTTAATTATGCTATCTTGGAGTTCTGGCATTTGTAAGCTCAACACATCTGGAGAAGACATTTTAGATTTATCCTGATTTTAATATATTAATTGAAATGATCTTCGGACTTGAGAATCTATCTGCCTGCTCAATAAGAGCTGGAAAAGAAGCATCCAAACATCAGATATCCATATTCTTATTAGATTTAATTCCGCCCCCACCCCCAAGGATTCTGGAATTAAGATCTATTTATCTTCTCCTGACAGAAGAGTTTCTGGTTGTTAGTGCATGTTGTTCATTGGTATTATGACATAATTGTTATTGTGTTCTTTTATTATTTTTATCTCACTGTTGGATCAAGAAATATTAGTTGTTCAGAAACATGCATGTTTGAAGTTTCATATAAGCCCCAAAGCAGCAAGTGACTAATAGCACATAGTTATCTACTTTCAAGTATACTTATTTTTATATTTAATTATTTGATTTTAATCTTGCAGCACACCCTTGCTTAATCTCATAACAACATTATGAAGTATGCATATGAAAATAATCAGGTTCTTGTTGATCTATGGCTCAGAAAAAAAGCAGAATTAATAATATCTTTATTTGGCTTGATATGCACATTTTAGGTTCTCCAGAATTCTTCACTAGGAGAAATGAGAGGAAAAAAAACCCAGATTGAGAAGCAATAGTAACAATAACAATAACACCTAACAATTAGGCTGGCTATTTCTCCTGCATGAACAAGGGGTTGGAGTAGATGACCTACAAGGCAGAGGTGGTATTCAGCAGGTTCTGACCAGTTCTGGAGAACCAGTAGCAGAAATTTTGAGTAGTTCGGAGAACCA
This sequence comes from Naja naja, assembly GCA_009733165.1. NCBI lineage: Eukaryota > Metazoa > Chordata > Lepidosauria > Squamata > Elapidae > Naja > Naja naja. The sequence goes on from SOZL01001446.1 coordinate 3,346, forward strand.
GTAGCGGAAATTTTGAGTAGTTTGAAATACCACCTCTGACTGGCCCCAACAGCATCTATTCTCTGCCTCCCGAGTCCCAGCTGATCGGCTGGGTCTTCTTTTGTTGCCCTGCACAGGGGAACAGAGCTGGAAAGCAGGTTAGTGGGGCAGGGAGGGAATGGAGATTTTACAGTATCTTCTGCCACACCCAGCAAGCCACACCTACAGAACTGGTAGTAAAATTTTTTGAATCCTACCATTGCTACAAGGTCCCTTCCAACTCTGTTGTTCTATTCTAGAGATTCTATTCCAGTTGGACAGCTTGCAGCGTAAGCTGTTTTTCCCTACAGTTTTGTTGAAATGTCCTTTACCTCTCCTTGAATCAGCTGAAAGCAATAACACGAGAATTCCCTTTGCCAGTCCTTATCTTGCTTCTCTTCCTAATTGCTGTACTCTAGTGATTTGACTTCTGGCAGGGGAATTCTTAGAGTTGAAGTCCCACATCTTAAAGTTGTCAAAGTTGAAAAATGCTGCTCTAAGGCAGGGGTGTCAAATTTGATTTCATTGAGGGCTGCATCAGGGTTGTGTTTGACCTTGGGGAACTGGGGGTTGTGTGGCCAGGGGGGATGTGACCAGCTTGATATGTGTTTTTTGACTGCAACAGACTCCTGCAGCCCTCTGCCAGTGAAAATGGAGCTGTGGGGGGGGGGCATGGCTTTCCCAAGCTCAGTTTTTGCTGGCAGAAGTACCATGGGCCAATCCTTCACTATTTCCAGGGTGGCCCCACAGGCCAGATCTAACCACTTTGAGTTTGACACCCCTGCTCTAAAGTAATAAATGTAGGAGAAAGAATAGCAGAAACTGGGGATGGAGTTAAAAGAGAGATTAGCCTAGAATCCCTACGTAGCCACAAGTAGACTACGTCCAACCTTTCTTGAATTTTGCTGATCTGTATCTAATTCTAAGCAGGTACTAACCTTTAGTTGAGAAGATTTCTGTGAAGATTGGCTGTTTAGCAATAAATTAGTTTAATTGGATTTTCATGTGTGGACCTGGTCTTTCCCATCTGACAATGGGTGGCAAGTCTACTACATTTTACCTACCCCAAATTTATTGTATTATACTGTTCTAAGAAAGAGGAAAGTTCACTGGAACAACTTATAATGATCTAAGATGGTAAACAAGTTTTGCTACCCCCTTTCTCCCATCCCATTAGTCTTTTGTAGTCTGTAAGTAATAATAATAATAATAATTTATTAGACTTGTATGCCACCCTCTCTCCCTAAGGACTCAGGGCGGCTCACAGTATAAAACCCAGTACAATAATTTACATAAAAATCAATTAAACATTACAAGCCTAATAACAATAAAATGATTAAAATTCATTAAAATTACTCTAAAACAAACCGCCTCCCTTGGTTCAGTCCAGACCGGCCTGCTGAAAGAGCCAGGTCTTCAGGTCATGGCGGAAGGAGCGGAGATCAGGGGCCAAGCGAAGACCCAAGGGGAACAGATTCCACAGGGTGGGTGCTCCCACAGAGAAGGCCCTACCCCTGGGCACCGCCAGCCGACAATGTCTGGCCGATGGTACCCCAAGGAGGCCCTGCCTGTGGGAGCGTACAGGGTGATCAGAGCGTGATGCCGGCAGGAGACGCTCCCACAAGTACCCCGGACCCAAGCCATGTGGATTTTATATGTTGTTACTAATACCTTGAATGAAGTAGACCCTGAATGGTAGAACCATTTGTTTAACAATGGCCTGGAATGGGTGCTTTAACTGCCTGTTTAAGCACTTCTAACCATTGCTGCACCACCACTCCTATGGTCACATGATTGTGTCTTGGATGCTTGGCAATCTGTATTACTTATGACAATCTTATGATCTGCTGCCAAGTGATTCACTGGTGGGATTCAAAAATTTTTACTACTGGTTCTGTGGGCGTGGCAGGGGAATGATACTGTAAAATCTCCCATGAGAGGTGGTATTTGCCGGTTCGCTGAATTACTCAAAATTTCTGCTACCAGTTCTCCAGAACTGGTCAGAACCTGCTGAATACCATCTCTGATATGATTGCCATTTACAATATTTTCTACTGGCTTCTCCAGAAAGTCAATGGTAAAGCCAGAGGGAAAGTTGCAAGCTGCTGCAGCTGTCTGTTCTAGAGCTTCCTCTCAGAAAGCTGCTCTTTGAAAGCAATAAGGCTGCTTAGGAGAGGGGAACTCCTTGACAGGTTGCAGAAATGGAGGTCAGATCCTGAAAATCTGTTCCTGTAGGAGTTTCCTTTTCTGCACAGAGGGAAATTGAACTCAGCAGGCACCTTTTTTGCTCCATCCACTTAATGACCCAGGAAATTGATTAATGACTGCAACTGGAATATGGTCACTGAGCAAAGCAATTGCATGGGCATCTTGCTTACCGATATTTCACTCAGTGACAAAGAATCCAGACCCAATTGCATTCATAAATTGAGGACTGCCTGTACTCAAAAACTGGCAGCCCTGCTGATTAGTTGCTTGATTCATTTTATTGTTTTTTTAAATGATAAATTGGGAATGGTTTTTCTAGTTCCTGGATTTTGGTTATGTAGATTATTAGTTGTTCAGGTTTTTTTGTTGCCTGGTTTTGAATACTTGCATGCTGTCCAGAATCACTGCCATGTCTATGACGACCATATAAATGGTTTCAAATAAATAGGCATGTGGGAGAAAAAAGATTTTGCCATGTGGCATGTTTTGGGTACAAGTGGGGACACACCTGTCAATTTCAAGACAGACACTATAGGATGACAGCAGCAGCTAATGGTAGGTATATCTACCTATGTATAGCATTTTGGATCTTAAGATGCTTGTATTTGTCTCTGTCTCCTTAAAGAAGTTGTGTATTTTCTAGAAAGTACAATCTGGACAATCCTAGGAAATTTTAAGTTAAGGCCAAGCCCGTAACATACTACTGCTTGCTCTAAGTTTGTACTGTGACAGCACCAATAAATCTTGATGATTAGCAAACATTTGAATCAGGCTTTCCCAGTTTAAAGCCATTTTTTAAATTATTCTAATTTGTAGGTTTTCTGTTCATTGCCTCTAATTTGAAAGAGATTATTAATGTGTACATCAAATTTACCTCAAGCAATAGGTTTGCTTTAGATTAAAATGCCATTCTAAGATATTTTGGATATTTTGCAAAATATTTAATTTTTTCAAAGGCATTTTTAAGTCTCAAGCATAAAATATCAAATATATAAGAAAATACTGTTGGGAAAAGCCAAGATGAGGGGAGAAAAAGTGATAATGGGAATAGGGCATAAAGAAAGAATCAAAAGACAGGAAGATCAACATGAAAAGTTACTTTTGCTCAATCTTAACTAGTCTGTTTGGTTTGGTTTTGACATGCTGGATGGGTATTGTGGCTTGTATAGTTACAGATTAATAAATCTAACTAGTTATTTGACAAACACTAGTTAAATAAACAACAAATTAATGCAATGTTTAAATCTCACCACAGAGGAAGAAAAGTGGAGAAAAAGAGCATCAAAAAAGGAACCAGGTCTAGTATGACAGTCCTTTTTTTTAAAGCTGTTTTAATTTCTAATCAGTTATTTTCCATCTGTTTCCTTCTTCACTTTCTGCCGGTGCAGATGGCTACAGTGATCGGTGGTATTTCCCGGCTCTTTCAGCCGACAATTGCAGTTCTCTCAGCAGAGAAGATATGCCAGGGTACCAACCCATGGTACTTCCTTATTGGCCTTCGCATGGTGACTTTATTTTTTGCTTACGGGCCTTGGGACTCCCTCAAGGCCGACCTGGTTTGCCGTTGGCCTTCCAACATTGGGGATGGAAATAAATTTTGTTCGGCCATCTGCTATAACCAGCGCTTTCCTGTCCCCATCTCTGGCTTCTGGGTTTTCCACTTCATTGCCATCATCTTCACCATAGCCCTCCTGAAGTTTGTTTACGTTACAAAGAAAAGCCCCACAGATAAGGATGCAGAAGCTGCCCGAAGGCCCAAGCCCACATCAGGAACCGAAAGTTCTCCCAAAGTGGGGGAAGGGTTTGGGGGCTGGAGATACGGGATCTACATCTTCTGCATCGCCCTCCTTCTAGCAATCGATGTCGCCTTCATCTGGACACTTCTGGGCTTTCAGTTACCCAACTTGAGTCAAGAGGTCACAACTTGCTACCCTAATGACCCAGCCTGTCCTGCCACAGCCCAGTGCGCTGTTACTGGTGTCAGTGACAAGAGGGCCATCCTCTGGGTTTTGGCCTTCTGCTCGGCAGCCAACATCGTCTTCTGTATCGGTGTGCTGTCTGCACAGTGCTGTCAATCCTGTGGTATTTGCAGAGGCCCAGAGAAGGCCAGACCGGCAGAATATGGCTGCCATTATCATGATGCAAGGTGCCACGGTTGCCCAGGTGACTGCGGTAAATGGACAGAGGTGCTTAGCAACCGCGAGGTAGTCCAGGCAGGGGCAGCAAGGTGTGGATGCCAGCCAGGAGGAGTCAGCTGCTGCTGTCACCAAGGCAACGAGGGAAGCCGGGGTGTGGCCTGCGGTTGCCAGGACAACCGGCTTTGTCCCTGCTTCTTCCAGGGAAGTGACACAGGGCTGTCTTCCCTGACAGGCAGGGAGGATTCGGATGGGAAGCTCTTAAGAGGAGACACAGAAATAGGGGGAGAAAGGAAAAAGTGGGGAGCAGTGGAGAACTGGATGCAGCTGAATGAGCCTGTCAAGATGGAGGCACAGAGGGGCCAAGGCAGCCCAAGGGGGGGCACCGCAGTAAAAAACATGGCCAAATATCAGCCTCAGAGAAACTGGAGGTTGTAGTGTGTAGGGTCTGGCAGGGTTGGAAAGTACATTTTTAGATCTACTGCCTTGAAAGTACAGACAGAGTTTGCACATTTCCCTGATGGATTAAGGAGCACATCCTCCAGGCCAGGGTTTTGTTGGCTGAGGAATTCTGGGAGTTGAAGTCCAAACATCTTAAAGTTTTCCAAGTTTGAAAAACACTGATCTAGTGTTTCAGGTTCAGGCTTTTGCAGGATGTGTGTGTATACATACTTACATACACACACACACACATACACTCAGACCTTAATTATATGTATGTAATATACAGTATATAATTTTTATTATTTTTTAAAGGAAGATAAAAACTAATGCAAAGTAAGAAAAAGAAGAGAAAAAGATCGAGAAAGCCAAAAGTGCAAGAAGGAAGTAAAAGAATTAAAAGAAAAATAGAGAAAATAGGAAAAGATGAAAAAATAGAAAAAAACAAAAACAAAAAAGCTTCTACTCTTCTGTACACAGTTACAGTTACAAATCCACCTCTTATTCTATGGCTGCAACATATCTCTCTTCTTTTTATATAATCTATCTATCTAATCATCAATCATAAGTACATAAAACAAAAACAAGTTCAGCCATAAATCAAAAGTACTTTTTTTTTCACCTGAAAAATCCATAAGGGGTTTCTAGTCAGCAATAAACACCAATATTGTCCTTCCTCTGATCAAAGAAGTAAATTTAGCCATCTCAGCAATTTCTGTCATCTTCACCAACCATTCCTCCATTGTGAGTAATGCTGAATCTAGGTGTAAATATTTTCATACATGCTTATAACAGTTAATATGGTTTTAAAGGAGATGATAATACTCTGTTAATTTTTATAAGTATATGTGAAAATATTTATCCAAATCTGGCAATTTGTATATTGCTAAAATAGGTCAGGTACAAGCAGGGGTGGGATTCAAATTTTTTAACAACCAGTTCTGTGGGCATGGCTTAGTTGGTGGGCGTGGCTTGGTGGTCATGTTATTGGCTGGGCGTGGCCAACTCAATATCACTCACAACGAGGAACACATCTCCTCGCCTGGTCTCTCATGACTGTGGGGATGCTGCAACAGTCGTAAGTGTGAAAAATGGTCATAAGTCACTTTTTTCAGTGCCATTGTAACTTTGAATGGTCACTCCACACAAACAAAGTACCAGCAAAGGAGGGGAAAAAAACTCCAGAGACGTTCCAGAGACAGGAAGTCTAGTCCTGCTAAGAATGTAATAAGGGTTAACAGAGAAGCAGTTTCTGTAAGCAACACCAGAATGTTTCCTTCCTGCCTTCCTTACAGGATTAGGCCAGTAATTTCTTCTAACAGCTGGTTCTCTGAACTGCTTAGAGTGTTAACAACTGGTTCTAGCGAATAGGTGCGAACTGGTAGAATCCCACCCCTGGGTACAAGGTGAGCAATTATGCCTGCCACTCTGATGTCTCTTACTGCACATTTGAGTCACAGAAAGGAAAGGAGGGAGGGACAAAAAGTTAAAAGCGGCAATTAGTCAAAATTATCTTACATAATTTAATTAGATAATTATTGTCACAAGGCTAAGCCATTAATTATTTTCTTGGAAAACTATTTATTTATTTATTTGCAATCTCATGTAAACTAAGCTTCCAGCATAGGTTCAAATAATCTTACAAAGAAAAATTAACTAACAAAAACATTTTAATTAGTTAATTATGAGACAAAACGGCTATGAATGTATATGTTTTTAAAGGCCAATTAAAAATCACAGTCTTTAAGATTAGAACAGACAGCAGAATTAATTTCTCAATGCTGCAATGTTGCAGTGTAGATACCAAGATGTAAAAATACGGAACTCCATACTACTAAGGGCTTCCAAATATAAATATGCTCTTATGCTGATATGATGCAATCTTACTTTTCCCAGTTTCTTGTGAAGGAATTGGCACCAAATTATTTATACTAAAGGCCATTCCTGAATTCCTCCACTTGATCAAGGTCACATTGGTGCAAAAGACAGCTGAGTGAGAATATATAAATCAGTTTGAATTTAAACTAAACTTAATCACAATGAAAAGTTCTTATCTCTTCTACTATATATGTTAAGTAGATTGTGTTACAGGTAGTCCTTGACTTATAATCATTTGTTCAGCAACCATTTGAAGTTACAACAGCACTGAAAAAAGTGACATGATCAATCCTCACACTTATGACTGTCACATGATTAAAATTCAAGCACTTGACAACTGGCATGTATGTACATGATTGCAGCATCCAAAAGTGATTTGATTATTATTTGCAACCATCCCAGCCAACAGTTGACAAGCAAAGTCAAAGGGGATGGTGGATTTTCCTAAGAACTGTGTGGTTCACTTAACAATTGTAGTGATTTGCTTAACGATCGTGGCAACAAAGGTCATAAAATCAGTCCCAACTCACTTAACACCTGCCTTGTTTAGCAATGAAGATTCTGATCCCACTTGTGGTCATAAGTCAAGGACTACCTGTGTTACCAGTTATTGGTCTTGTGAGTGATTGTTACACTTATCTTGTTAACACCTTACTTTTACACTGATTGCAGGTCTTAATTTCATAGTCTCCTGAAACTTGAAACTCTTGAAATACAGTATATGTATATTATATTGTCTTTTTGTCTCGTGTTTGGGAAGGCAAGATAAGAAAAGATTGAAGATGGCAGGGAAAATCCCCTATAATTTGTTGTGGCCAAGGTCTGAGTTACCTAAAGCAAACAAATCACTTCAAAGATGCAACATAATTTTATTAGCATGCAAGCAATAAAACAGTATATTCTAGGATTCCAGCAAAGCATTGCTGACAGCCCTGATCAAAAGCAGAACCAATACTTATATATCATTGTCTTACTATGTTGCAATGACAGAGAAAACTGCAAAAATAATGAAAATGAAAATGACAGCATCAAGTTGGAATGCTTTCAATAAATCCATCTGGGTGACTTTATTATTTTTTCCTCCCCACTAGATCAACATGCTAGCCATACTATCTCTGAAATATATAATAAATATACAGGTAGGCCTTGATTTATGACCATAATGGAGTCTGCCCATTACGGTCATAAATTGTGACTGTTGTAAAATGGGTCATCACATGACCAACCTGATTTTTTAATCTTTTTTTTTTTTGCAGTGATCAATAAGTGAACACCATGGTTGTTAGGGGAATCTGTGGTTGTTCAACAAACCCATTGTTTACGATGGGGCATTTTTGACAAAAAAACGGAAGAAAATGCCATTTTGGGGCAAACATGCCAAATTTACACGGGACACTGAAAGGGACCATAAATGTAGGCCAGTTGCCAAGCATTTGAAATGTGGTAATGTAACTACATGGAAGGGAGGCATCTGTATGACTTTGGAACTGGGTTGTAAGTGCTTTTGGGGGGATGTGCCTTTGAATGGTTGCTATGCAACCAGTCATAAATTGAGGACTGCCTGTAAAGAATATAGTTTCCTGGGACACAGTTTTGTGACTGATTCTTCTTCCTGTCACTCCTCAGGGTCACTTCATCCTGCTATAACTGTTTTCTTACAAGAGGACATTAAGCAGTTCGTGTGTGTTTTTGGGTTTGGGAGGGGATCTCATAGGTTTGGATTACTTATATGTGGAGGGGTAGGGTTTTCCATCAGAAATTGATCTCTCTTATGATGATAACAAATGCTCCTATACATAGTTTGCATCTAGTTAGGATAAGTTCCTTATTCTGCAAGTCCTTGATTATTACAGAAGCATCATAATCTCAATTGTTTATCCGCAACCTCCATTGATAAATCAGCTGGTTAACTAAGCTGACAAAATGCTTTTATGTGGAGTGCACCTATCATGGGTTGAACTAGACAAATCATCATAAATCACCAGAAACCACACCAGATGCAGTCACTAAAGAGGGAACAAAAATGGGGTTCCCAACTACCTTGCAAACCTCTGCCTAGCCTTTCCAAGATTGACATTGAGTTGTGTTTTCTTTTTAAATTTGACATAAAGGGGAAATTATTTATTTGTTATTAAAAACACACAGACTAACCTTGTAAGTACCTTCATTTAAATGTAAATGAAATTAAAAATGTAAATAAAATAGAATTTAAGGTGGTTGTTTTAATCCTGGAGTTGTCAACTTTCGGAAATGTAGTTCCCTACCTCCCACTCTAGTTTAAATGCTCCATTCTTCAATCAACAGAAAACTAGGCCAGCTGCGAGAGAATTACTATTGCCCCATTGCCAGTCCTTATTGCACTTAGGTTGCCTTTCTTCCTAGTCACTGCAGTCGTCCATGGGTCATAGATTTTATCCATCTTAAAGTTACCAATGCATGGCGTGGAAGTAACACAACTTTGTCATAAAATATTGATGACTGTGAAGGAACTTGAATTCTTATTCTGCCTTTATAATTTTTTAAGTAACTCAAGGAGTGAACATACTCCTTTTTTCTCCTATTTTCCCCCACAATAGTCACCCTGTGAGGTGGGTTGAGCTGAGAGAGAGAGAGACTGGCCCAAAATAATCCAGCCAACTTTCATGCCTAAGGCGGGACTAGAATTCATTGTCTCCTGGTGATAGGCCCAAAGTTACCTAATTGTTTTTCATGCCTCTGGCAGGACTAAAACTCTTTTGGTGATTGGCTCAAAGTCATCCAATCAGCTTTCACACTTAAAGCAAAACTACAATCCCCCACCAAAGTCACCCAGCTGGCTTTCACGTCTAAAACGGGATTAAAAATCACCATCTCTGGTTTCTATCTTGCTGCTTTAGCCACTAGACCAAATTTAATTAAGCAGATGAGGGGTGGCAATGGACCAATTCTCTTCCCTTCCATCTTCTCCTTGATTTTCCAGGATGTGGGTATCTGGAGCATCAGTTCTTGAGTAAAACAAACAGGCTGGTCAACTTGGAGAAGACTGTCCTAGTATGGATACTATACCAGTATCTCCTCTCTTTTCCCCTCCCCTCCCCTCCCCCCCTCCCTCCCTCCCCTCCTCTCCTCTCCAATCCTCTCATCATCTCTTCAAGCCTTTTTGTGATAGCCCCAACTCTATGGAAGACCATTTCAGGATGCGGCTGTTGCATTCTGTGCTAATTTCAGTGTCTTGTTTGTCTTTTAGGTCATCACAGGTGAGTATATTTCACTACCCCACAAGTTCTTGAGTTTTTCCTTAAGAATTAAAATATGTTTAGGGCCAGCATCATTTTTTCACAGTTGGCATCCAAGTAAATCCATACTGAGCAGAGAACCGCATCTGTTGGGTGATTAAAACTTTGTAATGTATGATTTTCTGTAACCCATTTAAAACTCTATCAAATGTATGTAAACATATTATTATAATATCATTATTATATTAATATTATTTTATATATAATATATATTATGTACGTTTATGTTTGTTTATTTATTTATTTATTTATTTATTTGACTTGTATGCCACCCCCTCTCCCGAAAGGACTCAGGCCGCTCACAGTTAAAACAGTACAATAAATTAATTACCTAAAATAGAATTAAACCAACCAAGCCAAATTAGACTAAAACAGATTATAAAAACAAACAAACCCCCCCCCCCCAAGAGGAGTCAGCACAGCGCAGCCTGCTCAAACAACCAGGTTTTCAAGTCGTGGCGGAAAGTGCAGAGGTCAGGGGCCAGGCAGAGCCCCAGTGGTAGTTGATTCCACAGGGCGGGAGCCGCCACAGAATAGGCCCTCCCCCGTGTCACTGCCAAACGACACTGGGTTGCAGACGGCACACCGAGGAGTCCCTGCCTGTGAGCTCGTACAGGGCAGTTGGTATTCGATGCCAGCAGTAGATGTTCCCGTAAATAGCCCGGACCCATGTCTCATAGGACTTTGAATGTCAATACCAATACCTTGAATCTCATTTGGAGGGCAACCGACAACCAATGCAGGTCATGCAGGAGGGGGTGTAACATGGGAGTACTGGGAAGCTCCCATCACAACCCGCGCGACTGCATTTTGCACCAGCTGAAGCCTCCGGATGGTATGCAAGGGCAGTCCTAGATAGAGAGCGTTGCAGTAGTCGAGCCGAGAGGTGACAAGTGCCTGAGTGACCGTGCGCAGGGCATCTTGGTCCAGATATGGGCGTAACTGGCGAACCAGCCGGACCTGGGCAAAGGCCCCCCTTGCCATGGCTCCCACCTGCTCCTCCAACCTGAGCCGTGAGTCCAGGAGGACCCCAGATTCTGTGCCCTGTCCATGGGGGCAACACCTCTCCCCATGACCAAAGATGGAATCTCCTGGCTGGGCCGAGATGTCTGTATGCACAGCCACTCTGTCTTAGCGGATTGAGCGAAGCATGTTACTGTCCATCCAGATCCGTACATCCAAACAACGGGACATCACGGAGGGGCATCACTGATGTGGCCTGGGGTGGAGATGTATAACTGCGTATCATCAGCGTGATGATACATCACCCCAAAGCCACGGATGATCTGCCCAGCGGTTTCATATAGATGTTGAACAGGAGGGGCGAGGACTGACCCTGGGGACCCCACAAGTGAGAGCCCTTGGCACGACCTCTGCCCCCCTGCCAACACCAATTGCAAGCGTCCCGAGAGGAAGGAGGCGAACCACTGCAACACAGTGCCTCCCACTCCCAGCCCCCCGAGATGCCGCAATAAGATACCATGGTCAATGGTATCGAAAGCCGCTGAGAGATCTAACAGGACCAGGACAGAGGAAAAAACCCTGTCCTGAGCCCTCAGGAGATCATCAATCAGTGCGACCAATGCCGTCTCCGTGCTATACCCGGGTCGGAAGCCCAATTGGTACGGATCCAGGTAGTCCGTTTCCTCCAGGAAAAGCAGAAACTGCTGAGCCACCACACTCTCAACAACCTTCACTAAAAAGTGAAGGTTGGAGACCGGATAAAAGTTGTTCAATTCGGCTGGGTCCAAGGCAGGCTTCTTCAGGAGAGGCCTCACCACTGCCTCCTTCAAGGCAGCGGGAAAGGTACCCTCCCGCAGAGAAGCGTTGACCACTGCCAAGACTTCATGTCACCTCCCTGGAGGCATAAACCAACCAGGAAGGGCATGGGTCCAACAAACATGTGGTGGAACTCAGTCATCGCATAATCCTGTCCACTTCATCCTCAGAAACAGGATCGAACTCAGTCCAGATTGCATTAGCTAGACCACTCGCACCCTCGGCATCAGACCACTGCAAATGGAGATCCACCACCGCAGCCCCGCTGAAGGAGGGAGCAGGTGACCCCAAACAGGGCGGTGGGCGTTTCCTCTGGATGCTAAGAGAGTGGAGAAATAAACTCTTCTTGCCGCTCTCACAGCTACCAGATAGGTCCTGATATAGGCTCTCACTGGGCTTGGTCAGACTGAATGGGTCAATCTCCACCTGCTCTCTAGACCAGACTGCGGAATGGGTCAATCTCCACCTGCTCTCTAGACCCTTCTCCCGCTTCATCTCGGAGCCCTGGTGCCAGGGAGCCACACGGGATCTGGAGATGGGTAAGGGAGCATGGGGACAACTCTGTCGAGGGCCTCCATGGCCCCATTGCCAGGCGGCCGCCAGGTCTCGGCAGAGCTGTGGACCAGGGATGTAGGAAAAACCCCAGTTCTGCCTGGAACCTCTTGGGTCCATCAGAGCCTGGGGGAAGAACTACCTAGAGGCTCCTCATCCCAGCAGTGTGGGGCAGCTTGTCCGAAAAAGCCAGCGTGGGAGATAATGATCTGACCATGGTGCGGGGTGGGTAATAGGATCCACCCCCCCCAGATGCCACTGCTCGAGACAAAACCAGGTCAAGCATGTTGCCCCCCTCGTGAGTCGGGCCATCAATCATCTGAGTCAGACCCATGGCCTCCATGGAGGCCATGAATTCCTGGGCCAAAGTCGATGCTGCCCGAGAAGGTAAGAAGTCACCCCAGAACAAGTCCTGGGAACTCCACCACACACACCTGGCGTCAAACAGCCCAGGCAGGGCTGCTGCCACGTTGGGGGAATGTATGTGAGCAGTAAGCCCATCCGACTCTCAGACCCGCACCTCAAAAGGAGAGCTTCACACCCGCCTATCTCTGGAACAAGGACCTCCCTTGGAATCAGGGCTTCTCAATAACAACAGCCACCCCACCCTCCCTGGGCTGTGACCAGTGCACCCGAAAAACTGGGGGGCAGATCGACTAGGGGCTCCTCCCTCTGAGCCCACCCAGGTTTCAGTGATACAGGCCAGGTCTCTGCTCCTCCATAATTACCTCACGGAGGAGGGTATTTAATATAATTTATGCAAAATGTTATAAAATGGTGATGAAAAACATACAGCTGAAGTAACTTATTTAAAAGTTAGCTAAAATGAAAAATGTGATCCAGGCTCATTTTCCCAACAGTGGATATTATTTTGGGGCAATGCAGTACTGATTCAAATTTTATTAATTTTCTTGTGTCTCCTGTGATTTTAGATTTCAGCCATAGTTTCAACTTATTTCTGCAGTATCTAACAGAGGAGAAAGAAGCTGCTTTTGCAGCTTCGTTTAATTTTTTCCTGTGCCAAACGCAATGATGCCATTTTTATATTTGAAATAATGAATGATAATTTGACATTCAAAACAAATAAATACATTACGACCTTTGACCAGCCTTTGCAAAAAAGAAAAGAAATAATTTAATACAATTAATAATGGGGAGCAGAAAAAAACAATAGGAGAATAAAATGACGTATTTAAATTAAAAGTTTTGTGCTGTTGTACAACTTGATGAAGATATTTGGTCAAATAAAAGAGTTAGCATCCCTTCAGTAATGAACATAACATTTATCCACATGGCCCTCACATTTGGAAATGACTGAAAAGATCAGATCAGATCTTGGGGCACTATAAAAAGGACACTGTCTGAGGACTTGAGTGATGAGTGAAAATTTTTACTTGCCTGGAGCCACAAAAGATATTTGTACAATTGTCTCTCTCTCTCTCCCACCCACCCAAACCACCCTTACACACACACACACACACACACACACACACACACACACACACACACAGACAGAGAGACAGAGAGAGACAGAGACAGACAGACAGACATAGACAGACAGATTGACACACCTCTTTCTTATCTATTCTCCCTGAAATATGTCTAATGTGTGTGAAATAATACTGACTCTTCCTTACATGGTTAAATAAAATGTTCAGGTCTTTTGCAGAAATTTCCTTCTTAGAATGTAAGCATTCTAATTTATTCATTTCCAGAAGTATATTTTCCAAAACAGGAAGCAGTTTGTGATGGCTGGATTTGTTGTCACCCAGAAGTATTGTACCATTGAAGAACAGTCTTATTTCTGGATGGCATCATGGTGTTACAGAAAATGAAGAACAATTTGCAGGATGTGATTAGCACTGTCAAGATGGTTGTCTCAATGATGTGATCCCAACTGTACACGTGATGCACATAAAAAACAAGAGGACTTCGAACACCCTCTTGTAGCCACATCTTGACTTTTTCAACCAAACTCTATGGACACCCTTCCAGATTAATTTGCCAGCAATAATAGTCAGAAACAAACAAACAAACAAACAAAAAACAACAACCCCAGGGCAGATTCAGAAAAGAGACACTGCCGAGCTGGAAGAGTAATCTGTATCCCATCTATTAGTTTCTCATAAAAAAAAGATAATATTCATTTATTTAAGTGAGGAGCAAGCTATCCAGATGAAGAATGCTTGTCCGCATCACCTCTTCAGCTGCCTTTGAGTCCACGTATTCTGAAATGGCCTGCTTTCATATTAAAACACTAATTGTATTAAAGAAAGAGTTGTTCTCTTGAAGTCTTGGAGTTGTGTGCAGTTTAAGAAGAAATTGCTTGCAGCTCTAGATTACATACGGATGGTTACAATAAAAGAATGATTGATGGATTGATTATGTGCCATCATGTCAGTGTCTGTCCTTAACAAATATCTAGCTAGATGTTCAGCAAGAGGATACCCTCTTCAACGTGGTCCTTCAGGTCCTCCAACACTAATCATTGTAATCAAGACCACCTGCCTTGCTCTCTCTTCTCTTCTCCTCTCCTTTCTTCTCTTCTCTTCTCTTCTCCTCTCCTTTCTTCTTCTTGTCTCATCTTGTCTCCTCTCCACTCCACTTTACTGTTTCTCCTCTCTTCCCCACCCTTCTTACAGGTAGTCCTAAACTAACAACCATTTGTTTAAACAAGGTTACAATAGAATTGAAAAAAAGTGAGTTATGACTGGTCCTCACACTTAGAATCATCTCAGCATCCCTGTGGTCGTGTGGTCACACTTGACAACTCACATCTATTTATGGCAGTTGAAGCATGAAGTATCCTGGGTCATGTGATCAAGATTTGTGACCTTCCTAGCTGGCTTCTGATAAGCAAAGTCATTGGGGGAAGTTAGATCCACTTAACAACCATGTGATTCATTTAACAGTTGCAATGACTCATTTAATGATCATGGTAAAAAAGGATGTAAAATTGGATGTCATTCATTTAATAACTGCCTTGCTTATCAACATAAATTCTAGTCCCAGTTTTGGTTGTAAATCAAGGATCTACTCTACTCATCTCTACTCTACTCTACTCTACTCTACTCCACTCCACTCCACTGCTATGCTATGCCATGCCATGCCATTCCTGAAGCCTGACACAAACTAAGGACAAAAGCTACAATTCTGTACATAATAATTCACTGAGTGAAGCTTCTGAACAGTTATATATTACACTGGAACTTGTTTCTGAGAAGATATTGGATTGCAATGTAAAATAGTGATTTCTGTATAGCTGATAAAAGAAAGGCCTGTAGGCAAGAGAAGGAAAAGAAAAAAAAAACTAAAGCAAGCTTGAGGTTTTGTCAAGAGCTGCTGAAGGCAACCAATGCGAGATTTATTAGCCAAAAAAGAAAGGAAGGAAGAAGGAAGGAAAGAAAGAAAGAGGAAAGAGTAGAACAGGTTTCCTGGGATGTTACAATGATATTTGAAGAATATTTTCCCAGAAACATAGGCAGCAAATAATAACATGGAAGGACTTGGGAAGACTGAATTGAAATATTTTATTATTCTTAGGCAGCAGAGAGAAGTATGGGAACATTAAACATCACAAAGTAACACCAAATTTTTCAGAACTCTGTTTTGAGAAAGATCTTAACTAAAATATAGAAAGAGATAGATACGGCACCTGGCGATAACTCTCTCTCTCTCTCTCTCTCTCTCTCTCTCTCTCTCTCTCTCTCTCTCTCTCTCTCTCTCTCCAGCAGAGGGCAGTAAAAGATTAACAAAAATGAAGCCATCTCCGAAATGAAGATGCTGACATTTTAAGGCCCCATGAAGTGCATGATATTCACACAAAGACTTTTTCATGAAATATGCTTTTTCCTTTGACTCTTCACTTAACTCCCAACAGCCCCTTCCTCTCAATGTATGCTTCCCAGATGGACTGTTGTGTTATTCTTCTGCAGCAAAGCCAGAGTACATTGTGGCACGTGCTCACCTAAATTCAATGTGCCAGAAGTACAGAATGTTTAATTATGCAGAATGAATAGACACATTTATGGTATAGATCGTGTTAAACGAGTCTATCTAGGTAAGGGTTTCTCAGTGTTGTCAATTTTAAGATCTGTGGATATCAAGTCCCAGAGCTGAAGGGTCTCACTACATTTTGGTGGCAAATACTCCAGACCAGGGGTAGCCAACCTTTTGGACCTCAGGGACCACCAAACTCATAATTTTAAATCCTGCGGACCACTAATATGAATTTTGACTGGTGGTGGCTTGCTGACTCTCTCTTCCCC
>SOZL01001447.1:3954-14303 GCA_009733165.1 Naja naja
TGAAGATGTTGAAGAGTACTGGGCCTAGGACAGAGCCTTGGGGTACTGCATACTTCCCTCCATATAGATGCAATTCCATTGAGGACTACACGTTGAGTGTGGTTGGTCAGCCAGTTACGAATCCAGCTGGTGGTGATGCTGTCTGACCCACATTTTTCTACTTTATCTAGTAGTAGGTTATGGTCTATGTTAAGTCTGCATGAAGAGTCAGACGCGAGGAGTTCCAGCAAAGAGTTTATTAAGTGACTACAGCTCGAATGGACCTGTCTTGGTCTGGCTACGGCTGCCTCTTATAGCCTGCAGCCGTGGTTGCCAGCCAATGGGAGTGCAGGGTTTCTTCCCGCACTATTTAAAACAATACCATTTGACATTTTACAAGAACAGTTCAAATAAACCAATAACATTCAAACCTACATACATAACACCCCTCCCCACTAGGTTCAGTCCATATCAAACCCCAACCTATCTAATGTATTCCTTTAAATAGGTGGGGCTCTTACGTGTACGTTGAGACCTTCGTGGTCCAGAAGTTTTAACATTCTCACCCAGTGAGAGGGAAATGTGTCTGCTGACATTTCCTGTTGGGACTTCCTGTGAAAGGAGACCCTGTTAGACTGTTAGAATCTGGTCTCTCCTCCCAACCCATCTCCATTCCAATGTCAGCACCCAAGTCAGGTAGTGATGTGCAATCTTCCACTTCTAAGGATGGATCTTGGCATTGTGACAGGGTTCGGGATGGTTCCTGTTGCAATGGCTCGTTACACATGGGGTTGATTCTGCTTGCGATTTTCCTCCTGTTCCCCCCTCCCCCTAGAAGTGACATCAGGTGAGGGACCCAGAGAGAGACAGGGGCGATGTTCCTGAGGGAACCTGGATCTAAGTTGGTCAATGTGCCTGCTCCAGAGGAGGCCATCCTCTGTTTGTACCCTGTAAGAACGAGGGCCAGTGATTTGAGTTTTTTCAGCAGGAATACACAAAGGTTCACCTATAAGGTTTCTAGCATATACAGAATCTCCCACACTGAAAGAACGAACTTTGGAAGTGGAATCCAGTGGTGCGTTGGGTGCATAAGTGGGATGAAGGTGGTCAAGGGAAGACCTAAGTTTCCTACCCATCAACAACTCTGCTGGGGACAAGTTATTTGATGGGCTAGGAGTGATGTGCTGAACACTAAGAAGTTTTTCAAGCTTCTCAGTGATATCCCCAGGACCCAGCTGCTGAAGCTTCTCTTTGGTAAAGCGTACCATGCATTCAGCCCGGCCATTAGCCGAAGGGTGCCCAGGGGCAGTGAGGGCATGTCTGATACCCTGTTGTGCTAGAAAGGATTCAAAAATGTTAGATGTGAATTGAGGGCCATTGTCAGAGACAAGGACATCTGGTAACCCATGGGTTACAAACAATTTTCTGAGCTGCTTGATGACAGCCTCAGTTGTAGTGGATGTCATGGGAATTACCTCTAGCCATTTGGAATATGCACTACTATAACTAGAAAAGTGTGCCTCTCATAGGGCCTGCGAAATCAATGTGGATTCTAGACCATGGGCCCTAGGACATTCCCATTCCTGTGTGGGGGCGTGAGGTGGAGCAGGCCTGACTACCTGGCAATTGGGACAAGATGCTACCCAGTTTTCAACCATTTTGTCAATACCTGGCCACCATACATAACTCCTGGCCAAACCTTTCATCCTTACAATCCCAGGATGACCCTCATGTAACATTTCCAAAACCTCCCTTTGCAGTTTTGCAGGAATAACCACCCTGTTACCCCACAAAATACATCCTCTTAATACAGATAATTCAGTTTGCCTGGACTTAAAAGGTTGGGCAAGGTGAGGTAGATCTTGAAGAGGCCAACCTTTCTTAATCCAGCCTATAACAGGAGCCAACACAGTGTCTTTGGCAATCTCAGCAGCATGAACTGGAAGCTTGGCAACAGTTTCTAGGAAAAAGGTGTGTGTTTCAGGTTCAAAGTCCTCCTTGTGGCAAGGGAGTGGGCAACGACTCAGCGCATCAGCATGTCCAATGTCCTTGCTAGGCTTGTGGATAAGCTTGTATGAATAAGCAGCAAGAAATTCAGTCCACCTCAGCATTCTTGGTGACAGGATAGTAGGTGTAGGCATGTCTCCTGCCACAATGCCTAATAAAGGTTTGTGATCTGTAACAATGGTGAATGACCTGCCATACAGATATTCATGAAATTTCTTGACAGCTGCAACAACTGCTAATGCCTCCTTGTCCAGTTGGCTATAATTCCTCTCTGCTTTGGACAAAGTGCGAGAGTAAAATGCAATAGGGGCTTCCCTTCCACTGGGAAGCCTGTGACTCAACCCCCCCCACTCCAAAAAGGGGATGCATCACAAGTCAGAATAACAGGCAAATTCTCAGAGAATTGTATCAATACAGCATCAGATGTGATTAATCTCTTAATACTGTTAAATGCTGATTGTTCCTTCCTCCCCAGATCCAAACAGCCTTCTTATCAAGCAGGCGATGTAAAGGTTCAGCAATGGATGCTTTGTGAGGTAGAAACATGTGATAAAAGTTAATAAGTCCAAGGAAGGCTTGTAAGTCTGCCTTGCATCTAGGTTTAGGGGCTTCCTTGATTGCTTTAACCTTGGCATCAGTAGGGTGGATGCCATGCTTGTCAATCATGTACCCCAGGAACTCAACTCTGTCTGTTTTGAGTGTGCATTTGTCTTCCTTGACTTTTAAACCCGCTTTTCTGAATCTGGTAAGGACTTCCCTGAGTCTCTCTTGAAGCTGAGTGTCATTTTCAGCAGAGATTAACACATCATCAAAGTAAGGCACTATCCCTGGCAGTCCTTGCAACATTCTTTCCATAAGGCTTTGAAAAATGCCAGGTGCCACGCTTACTCCAAATTGTAGTCTTTTACATTTGAAAGCACCTCTATGAGTCACAATTGTTTGTGCCTCTGCAGTGGCATCATCAACTGTTAATTGTTGATATGCCTGAGCCAAGTCCAGTTTGGCAAATACTGTACCCCTGCCAAGGGAATGGAGCAGATGATGCACAACTGGTACTGGGTATGCGCTCTGCTGCAGTGCATGGTTATAGTCACCACAGATTCTCACTGACCCATCAGCCTTGACTGGTGTGACTATGGGTGTTTCCCATCTGGAGTGGTCAGTAGGCTCTAAAACCCCTTGAGCAATAAGTTTATCTAATTGTGCATCAATTTTTTCCTTTAAAGCAAATGGAACCCTCCTGGGCTTTAAACGAATTGGGGGCACCTTGGGGTCTAGGCTGAAAGCAATAGGGGTCCCCATATACTTGCCCAGTCCTTCGCTGAAGACCTCTGGAAACTCAGACTTCAAGGCCTCCTCCCATTCAGAGTTGCTCACGTGATTGATGCCAGTCACCTCGATGCCTAGTGGCTTGAACCACTCAAGTCCCAGCAAGCTTGGGCGATCCTTGTCCACGATGGTCAGAGGCAAACGTTTGGTGTGGCCTTTAAACTGCACGTTGAAATCTCTTGCTCCAACTACTGGAATCTTGTTCCTTGGTAGTCTTTAAGAGTCAGTGCTTGCTTCTGGAAATGCTTCTTCTGAATGTTGGGAAAGAGTCTGTGGATAGTGTCCCATGACACCATAGATAAATAAGAGCCTGAGTCCACTTCATTTGGCAAGGCCTTCCTTCAATAAACACCTTCACGTGTACTTTTCTGCTTTTTAAGGGTGAAGAATGACCAATAGTGATTGTTTGGTGAGTTTCATTCTTGCCATTTGCTTCTGAATTTCGCCCCATCTTTTCCAGGAAATTGTTGGGCTTAAAGTCTTTGTCAGGAAATTTTTTCCTACTAGGTGGAGTTCTGGATGATTTGCAGACTCTGGCTATGTGACCCCGTTTCTCACGACGTAGGCAGATGGAGTCAAAAACTTGCATTCAGTGCGGGGGTGGCCCCCACCACAGCCTCTACAATAGAATCCTTGCCTGTTTTTTCCAGAGTCTTTTCTCTTCTTCTCCATTCTGAGTCTAAAATCCCTCCTCTGCCTCACTGCAATCTGAATCAGAGTCTATTTGTTCACAATGGGCTGTTGTGGATTTTTCCACATCAGAATGGCTTGAGGCCTGGCTTGAGGCCTTGTTAATCTTTTTCATGGCCGCTGCTGAGGACTTGGTGGCTCCGCTGAAACAGTTTCTTCAATGGCCTCTTTAAACGTGATCTTAGGTTTCATTAACAGTTTGCTTTGTAAGACCTTATCTTTGAGGCCTAAAACAAACCGATCACGCATGGCCTCTTCTAAGTTGGTAAAATCACAAGCACCCCCAATGTCCCTTAAACTTGCCATGAAGTCATTAACATTCTCGCTTTCCCCTTGATCCCGACGGTAAAACTCGTGTTCTTAATGAGGCACGATACTTGTGGGGCGTAATGGGCTCTTAAAAGTTTCTCTAAATCAGGCCATTCCATTACCTTCAGCTCTGCAGCTCCCGCTAACGCCTTCGCCATTTTGAAGACTGCCGGACCGCAGTGCGTGAGAAATACCGCCCTCTTCCGTCTCTCGGGAATGTCGGCGAGGTCGTTTCCTTCCAGTAACATCTGGAAGCGATCCGCATATGATTCCCAGTCTTCCGCCGCCGGATCGAACGGGGCTGGGGGGGTGTTCAGCGCAGCCTCTCTGTTGCTTGTTCTTCGCGTCGTCTTCTCTTCAGGGAAATCCCACCTTCGTCGCCAGTGTTAAGTCTGCATGAAGAGTCAGACGCGAGGAGTTCCAGCAAAGAGTTTATTAAGTGACTACAGCTCGAATGGACCCGTCTTGGTCTGGCTATGGCTGCCTCTTATAGCCTGCAGCCATGGTTGCCAGCCAATGGGAGTGCAGGGTTTCTTCCCGCACTATTTAAACCAATACCATTTGACATTTTACAAGAACAGTTCAAATAAACCAATAACATTCAAACCTACATACATAACAGTCTACTTTATGAAACACCTTACTGAAGTCCAAGTAAATTATATAGTAGGGCTGATACAGAAATATGATTTGCATTCTTTATTCTTATTGTTTTTAAAACTTATTTTCTTTTATATTATTGTTTTATACAGACTTGTTAATGTTATATATTTTTAAATTCTCCATCTTGATAGCTTAATTAACAATGAACTATTGAAATATGTTTATAAGAATCAAATTGGATTTCTTTAAAGCTTGGAAGTGATCTGACTCCAATATTCTTCATTGCTTTTTCAGATGAATTTTGAATTATTTTCAGAGTCACTGCATGATAAAAGTGATTTGCCATTTTACCACTCCCTCTTCCCCAAAAAAGGCTTCTTCTACCCAGAAATTGTCCAAGTGCTCCTGCATTTCAGATGGACGTTGATTGGTCTCTTTGCTTCAGACACAGAGAATGGAGAGAATTTCATGAGGATTTTGATTCCTATGCTTGTCAGGAATGGCATCTGTGCTGTAATATCACAACGATTCTCAAGGACTGGAAATACAGCACCCCTCCGGGCAGCCCTCTCTAAGTGGAGACAAGTCAATGTCTTTGTTCACTTCCTAGAATATCAGGCCATTTGGGACAGACTTCTTACTTTCCAGTTAATATTTATGCGTCTGCCAGGACCCATTGAAGGGAAAGTCTGGATCACAACAGTCATTGGGTTAAATCCATTGAAAAAGAGACTTCTCAAATATGTGAAAACTGCCTTTACTCTTGGTTTTGAGACAAAGCAATTGGCAATAAAGGATTTCTATGAACCCAATTTCTTTATGTACCCACAGTCATTTCACTGTTCTTTTTCAAAAAAGTCCATTTCTGTCAAAGGCCGGAGAAGATGTACTGAGGAAATACCACTGGAGACCAGACAGAAATTAAACACGATTAGGAACCATAACTTCCACCATTTTTACAGTGTCATTAAGACTCTGGCCTATGCCTTGAATGCAGCATATTCCTCTAGATCCAGGAGAAGAAGGAAGGAGGGTGAAAAGACATTGGGTGCTCCAAGGCTGGAGCCATGGCAGGTATGAGGTTCTGACAAGTAGCCATCCAATTTGATTTATTTTGAGAAGGAATCCAAAGGAGAAGGAGGGGCACCATCTCAACCTTCTTGTGCTACAAGAGGCCAAAAGATTTTGCCAAAACAATAACTCATATTGTTTTGGAATATTGTAATATTCCAAAGAGTGGGAATTATGCTAGATAAAGTTTGAACATGGCTAAATCTAAATAGGATATATGTATTATTAAATAAATCCCTATGTGTGTGGTTTCATGACTAGCATCTTAGAATTTTATCTTCATAAATCTGAAGCAGTCTCTTAGACCATCTAGCTCAACCCCTTCCTTCTTCAGGAATACTGTTTTTAAAATTCCCTTTCTAGTTCCACCACTTCCTGGAGAAGAATGAGTTTTGCAATATTTCTGACATAAAACTGTACTTGAACCAAATTGGTGATTTAACAGCTGATCTGAAGATCTTAAGCTGGATATTTTTCCCCAAGAATGACCCCATCATAGGGAAGCTGGTGACTTTTGAAAAACAGAAACTTATCATTATCCAGGATCATCTATTACAGCTAAAGTTTCACAATAAGGTAGAAGAAATGTTGATGTCCCCCCCCCATTTTCCAAAGGTCTCGCCCATTTTAATTTGGGTAAGGTCTATGCACCATGGTTTAATGTTGAAATGGAGAAGTTCTGGGAAAATGGTAAGAGAGGCCCTCAGTACTAGCCTGATAGCCTTGCTTGCTTCTTGTCCTCAAATAGCAACAAAGAAGGCAATTCTGTGGACCGGTCTCTGAGTTGAGGTTTGGACTGAATCCGATGAAATGGAATCAAGACTGGATGGAAGTCCTTTTTTCTCTCAATGGTGTAGGAAGAAAAACCCATCTAGTTCACTTCCAATCCAGGAGAAAAGCACTGGAAATAAAATGGAGGCTGATTGGAAAGAAGGATTCCATTTATTGATGAGCAGAACCAGCATGTGGTTCTGGGACAGCTGACAAATTGGCTTGATGAGTGCAAGGATTTTTATACAGTTTCTGAAACACTGCAGGGGTTGTGCAATGTAGTGAGCCTGGTATCTTTTGCTATTCTAATGGTGGTGGGTTAATCCTATTGTGTACTAAAGATCTTGTCCTATTCTTAGAATTTGGGTGGAGGAGAGGGATGTAATTTTCAATCCTATCACTGGATGTGAAGGCGTTTTGTTTGTGGATAGACTGGCCCAGTCTTTCTCAATGGGCACAAAATAACCATCTCGAAAAAGTTCAGGCGTCTGCTAGGGGCTATTAAGAAAGACTGGAACTGCTTTCTGCCTTTAAGAACATGTTTCTCAATTTCTCTTTAGGGGAAATATAATACTCTGACTCTTTTAATATTTCCCAAAATATTTCATTCTTTAGGATGGGAGGGTAGTGATGAGGATAGGTGGGTTGCATAATTACTTCTTACAATGGGAAATAAACTTTGAAATTAGGATTCACCTAGTCCTGGTCAGGGCCAATGCCTCATAAAAGAGTAGAGCAAGATTCTTTTAACCAATCCAGTCTTGGTCAGAATTATCCCTGCCTCTCTTTCATTCTGCTGAGATAAATGGATCACGTGGCATTAGAATGGTTGGTCTGATGTGAGATAAAGTCCTGACCCAGAAAACAGGAGCACTGAAATATGACTTTGACTTAGAGAAAAGCCCTCTCTAATACCTGAAGTAATGATGGGAAATTTGCAAGGAAATGCTGCTTAGATTTAGCCTTTGACATGTAAGGGGCCATCTGATCTGAAAACCGCCTTGATTGTTAGCTACCTCATGTCTCTTGCGGGGGGGAAGACTCCAAATTTAGTTAAGAATAAAACTGGGTTTTTCTCTCCATGCCACTTGATGTCATCTAATTGTAGTTCTTCAAGAGAAAGGATATAAGGGCCTTGGTGGCTCAGGCTGTTAAATGCCTGCATTTAAGTTCCAGCTGCCTACAATTACTGTAGGCTCGAATCCCACCAGGCTCAAGGTTGACTCAGCCTTCCATTCTCTCGGGGTAGGTAAATTGAGGACCCAAGATTGTTGGGGGCAATAAGCTGACTTTGTAAAAATGCCGCTTAGTAATAAGCAGGCATATACAATGGAATGAAGGCTATTGCTGAGCACACTGGGTTGTATCCCAAAATTGTAAGCCGCCCTGAGTCTTTGGAGAAGGGTGGCATATAAATCTAATTAAAAATAAAATAAAAAATAAAATTTTCTTGGATTCCTACCTGGGCCTTAGAAATATTGCTTTCCAATGCAAGGCTGACACTCATGTTTCATGTGCATCAGAAAAGGTGTCTGATTTACCTTTTTGAGGGACATGGTCTCATGGTCTCAGCTCCATCTCAACCTCAGTACAGTTCTAAAAACTGAGCAGTCACTTTTAGTCTTATTTCAAGAGCATGCTAGTATAATTAGTGCTAGCATGTTTTCTTTCAAATTCCTTGTTTTTCTGCTTAGTCTCTTCCTCAGTCCAAATGTGTAGAAACTTGTCCTCCTGGATTTGTCAAGTGGAAGCGAGAAGGAGAGCCGATTTGCTGCTATGACTGTGTTCCTTGCCCAGAGGGGACCATCTCTACTCAGGAAGGTGGGTGAGACCAAAAAAAGGGCAAGTTTTGTGGACGCGGATTCAACCAGAGCATTTTCATTAAAATGCAAGTTAAAAAACAGATATAATGCTCAACTGTTTTCTTGTTGATTCTCAAAATGCACAATTTCTTATCTAAAGCAGAGGATAGACCTTGAAGACGAATGTAGTAAGAGATAGAAGGTGTGGCAGACTGGCCAAGCCAGAGAAAACTACTGCCAGAGAAAATATTTCTTCTGCTTTTTAGTTTGGATCTGTCCTTCCACAATTATCTTTCTAAGAACATCAGAGTTCTTTGAAACGTAACAAATAGTTTTAGGTCCATTTTTGGAAGGATTGTTGCAATGCACTCTAAGCTTCTCTTTCAATATCACTGGAAAGTGTCACTGGTTCATAATGAGGTAATGAGGAAAGTTATGGATGTACATCATTACACCAATATTAACACTGGTTCCAGTAGTCATTCTGGATTATTTGGTAGACTGCCTTCTCTGCCAGCCAACTAGATTTCACAGGATAGGCATTAATAAAGGAGAATATTTGTAGCTCAAGCTTGAAATGAAGAGTCCTTGGTGCTCTCTGAGCTTGCTTGTTTTCTTACAGACATTTCATGATGCTAACTAGGTAACATCATCAGAGCTAGCAGCTAACTTAGACGGTTGAACAAGTTAGATTAAAGATCTGCAAGAAAACAAGCAAGTCACAGAGTACCAAGGACCCTTCAGGATAGATATCCTCTGAGTTCAGTACAGAGCCATGATGGTGAACCTATGGTGTGCCAGAAGTGGCATGCAGAGCCATCTCTCCGGGCATGCCAGCCATCACTCATTGCTTTTCTGGGTTCCAGTGTGCACATGCAGCTGGTCTTCGCATGCACAGGAGCGCCAGAAACTGGAAGAGTGTTGGGAAGCTACTCTTCAAATCCCCCCCACGTGCGTACGTGCTCCTGTTTCAGCACTGGTACTGAAGAGGTTTGCCAACAATGGTATACAATATTAAGAAGTGCCAGCTAAAAGGACACAGGAAGCAAGCCTAGAAACATTAACTGTTTTTTTAATCTCTAATAATGTAGCTTTCTATGAAGGCTTTGCTCATAACACCAGAAATCTTTGGGTCCAAGAGCTTTCCCCAGTTTGAATGACCTTAGCAATTTATAGAGAAACAGAGACAGAAGCAGAGGCAAGGCAGACAGACAGACAAAAACAGAGAGAGAGGGGGGAGAGAGAGAGAGAGAGAGAGATTATATTCTTTGTTTTGGTTCAATTCTTTAAAAAATGCTTCTTTGATAATACTTGTTGTCCCAAGAAGCTATTTCTTGAAATGTAAAAGGACAGAATGTTAAAATAAATATTGCCTTTTGATTTTGTCAGACACAGAAATATGTATCAATTGTCCAGGTGATAAATATCCAAATGTGGACCGAGTCCAATGTATCCCCAAAGTTACATCTTTCCTGTCTTATGAAGAACATCTGGGCATCATCCTTGTGTCTTTTGCCCTACTCTTATTTCTAACCACAGGCCTTGTTTTACTCATATTCATTAAATACCTAGAAACTCCCATTGTCAAAGCCAACAACAGCGACCTCTCTTACATCCTCCTGATTTCCCTCCTGCTTTGCTTCCTGTCTTCTTTTTTCTTCATTGGTCAACCAAGGAAAGCCACCTGTCTTCTTCGACAAACAGTGTTCAGCATTGCTTTCTCAGTTGCCATTTCTTCTCTCTTGGCCAAAACCATCATGGTGGTGCTGGCTTTCCTAGCCACAAAAC
>SOZL01001448.1:0-17142 GCA_009733165.1 Naja naja
GACTGCGGTCCCGCAGTCTTCAAATGCTAAGGCGTTGTGGGGAGCAGAGAAACAAGGTAATGGAATGGCCCATTAGGAAAGACTTTGAGAGCCCATTACGCTCTTTCGACAAGTATCGTGCCTCATTAAGAGACACGAATTTTACCGTCGGGATCAAGGGGATAGCGAGAATGTTAATGACTGTGGGCAAGTTTAAGGGACATTGGGGTTGTGACTTTACCAACTTAGAAGAGCCCATGTGATCGGTTTGTTTTTAGGCCTTAAAGATAAGGTTTACAAAGCAAACTATTAATGAAACCCAAGATCACGTTTAAAGAGGCCATTGAAGAAGCTGCTTCAGTGAAGCCACCAAGTCCTCAGCAGCGCCATGAAAAGATTAACAAGGCTTCAAGCCAGGGCCTCAAGCCATTCTGATGGGGATAAATCCACATCTACTCATTGCGAACAAATAGACTCTGATTCTGATGGCAGTGAGGCAGAAGAGGGATTTTAAACTCAGAATGGAAAAGAAAAGAAAAGACTCTGGAAAGAACAGGCAAGGGTTCTGCAGAGGTTGGGGGGCCACCCCAAGACTGATTGCAAAGTTCTTTGACTCCATTTGCTCACGCTGTGAGAAACGGGGTCACATAGCCAGAGTTTGCAAAGCATCCAGAACTCCACCGCTAGGAAGAAATTCCCTGATAGAGACTTTAAGCCCAACAATGTCATTGAAAAATGGGGAAATTTAGAAGCAAATGGCAAGAGTGAAACACACCAAACAATCACTATTGGTCATTCTTCAACCTTAAAAAGCAGAAAAGTTCATGTGAAGGTGTTTATTGAGGAAGACCTTGCCAAATGGAAGTGGACTCAGGTTCTTATTTATCTATGGTGTCATGGGACACCATCCACAGACTCTTTCCCAAAATTCAGAAAAAGCATTTCCAGAAGCAAGCACTGACTCTCAAAGACTACCAAGGAACAAGATTCCAGTAGTTGAGCGAGAGATTTCAACGCAGTTTAAAGGCCACACCAAACGCTTGCCCCTGACCATCGTGGACAAGGATCGCCCAAGTTTGCTGGGACTTGAGTGGTTCAAGCCACTTGGCATCGAGGTGACTGGCATCCATCACGTGAGCAGTTCTGACTGGGAAGAGTCCTTGAAGTCTGAGTTTCCAGAGGTCTTCAGCGAAGGACTGGGCAAGTATATGGGGACCCCTATTGCTTTCAGCCTAGACCCCAAGGTGCCCCAATTCGTTTAAAGCCCAGGAGGGTCCCATTTGCTTTAAAGGAAAAATTGATGCACAATTAGATAAACTCATTGCTCAAGGGGTTTTAGAGCCTACTGACCACTCCAGATGGGAAACACCCATAGTCACACCAGTCAAGGCTGATGGGTCAGTGAGAATCTGTGGTGACTACAAGGGGACACTTAACCATGCTGCAGCAGAGCGCATATCCTGTACCAGTTGTGCATCATCTGCTCCATTCCCTTGGCAGGGGTACAGTATTTGCTAAACTGGATTTGGCTCAGGCATATCAACAATTAACAGTTGATGATGCTACTGCAGAGGCACAAACAATTGTGACCCATAGAGGTGCCTTCAAATGTAAAAGACTACAATTTGGAGTAAGTGTGGCACCTGGCATTTTTCAGAGCCTTATGGAAAGAATGTTGCAGGGACTGCCAGGGTAGTGCCCTATTTTGATGATGTTTTAATCTCTGCTGAAAATGACACTCAGCTTCAAGAGAGACTCAGAGAAGTCCTTACCAGATTCAGTAAAGCGGGGTTAAAAGTCAAGGAAGACAAATGTACACTCAAAACAGACAGAGTTGAGTTCCTGGGGTATATGATTGACAAGCAGGGCATCCATCCTACTGATGCCAAGGTTAAAGCAATCAATGAAGCCCCTAAACCTCGATGCAAGGCTGATTTGCAAGCCTTCCTTAGACTTATTAACTTTTATTACATGTTTCTACCTCACAAAGCATCTATTGCTGAGCCCTTACATCGCCTACTTGATAAGAATGCTGTCTGGATCTGGGGGCGGAAGGAACAGTCAGCATTTAACAGTATTAAGAGACTAATCACGTCTGATGCTGTGTTGATACAATTCTCTGAGAATTTACCTGTTGTTCTGACTTGTGATGCATCCCCTTTTGGAGTGGGGTTTGAGTCACAGGCTTCCCAATGGACGGAAGCCCCAATTGCATTTTACTCTGACGCTGTCCAAAGCAGAGAGGAATTATAGCCAATTGGACAAGGAAGCTTTAGCAGTTGTTGCAGCTGTTAAGAAATTTCATGAATATCTGTATGGCAGGTCATTCACCATTGTTACAGATCACAAACCTTTACTTAGCATTGTGGCAGGAGATAAACCTACACCTAATATCCTGTCACCAAGAATGCTGAGGTGGACTGAATTTCTTGCAGCATATTCCTACAAACTGATTCACAGGCCTGGCAAGGACATTGGACATGCTGATGCACTGAGTCGTTGCCCACTACCTTGCCACAAGGAGGACTTTGAACTTGAAACTAACACCTTCTTCCTGGAGACTGTTGCTAAGCTTCCAGTCCATGCTGCTGAGATTGCCAAAGAAACTGCCAAAGATGCTGTATTGGCACCTGTTATGGGCTGGATCAAGAAAGGTTGGCCTCTTCAAGATCTACCTCACCTTGCCCAACCTTTTTAAGTCCAGGCAAACTGAATTATCTGTATTAAGAGGATGTATTTTGTGGGGTAACAGGGTGGTTATTCCTACAAAACTGCAAAGGGAGGTTTTGGAAATGTTACATGAGGGTCATCCTGGGATTGTAAGGATGAAAGGTTTGGCCAGGAGTTATGTATGGTGGCCAGGTATTGACAAAATCGTTGAAAACTGGGTAGCCTCTTGTCCCAATTGCCAGGTAGTCAGACCTGCACCACCTCACGCCCCACACAGGAATGGGAATGTCCTAGGGGCCCATGGTCTAGAATCCACATTGATTTTGCAGGCCCTACAAGAGGGCACACTTTTCTAGTGATAGTAGATGCATACTCAAAATGGCTAGAGGTAATTCCAATGTCATCCACAACTACTGAGGCTGTTATCAAGCAGCTAAGAAAATTGTTTGTAACCCATGGGTTACCAGATATCCTTGTCTCTGACAATGGCCCTCAATTCACATCTAACATTTTTGAATCCTTTCTAGCTCAACAGGGCATCAGACATGCCCTCACTGCCCCTGGCACCCTTGCCAACGGCCGGCTAAGCATGGTACGTTTTACCAAAGAGAAGCTTCAGCAGCTAGGTCCTGGGGACATCACTGAGAAGCTTGAAAAGCTTCTTAGTGTTCAACACATCACTCTAGTCCATCAAATAACTTGTCCCCAGCAGAGCTGTTGATGGGCAGGAAACTTAGGTCTTCCCTTGACCGCCTCCATCCCACTTACTCACCCAGCACCACTGGATTCCACTTCCAAAGTTCGTTCTTTTAGTGTGGAGATTCTGTCTATGCTAGGAACCTTCTAGGTGACCCTTTGTGATTCCTGCTGAAATAACTCACATCACAGGCCCTCGTTCTTACAGGGTACAAACAGAGGATGGCCTTCTCTGGAGCAGGCACATTGACCAACTTAGATCCAGGGTCCCTCAAGAACATCGCCCCTGTCTCCCTCTAGGTCCCTCACCTGCTGTTTCTTCTAGGGGGAAGGGGGAACAGGAGGAAAATCAGCAAACAGGAATCAACCCCATGTGTAACGAGCCATTGCACAGGAACCATCCCAACCCTGTCACAAAGCCAAGATCCATCCTTAGAAGTGGAAGATTGCACATCACTACCTGACTTGGGTGCTGACATTGGAATGGAGATGGGTTGGGAGGAGAGACCAGATTCTAACAATTCAACAGGGTCTCCTTTCACAGGAAGTCCCAACAGGGAAATGTCAGCCGACACATTTCTCTCTCACTGGGTGAGAACATTAAAGCTTCTGAACCACGAAGGTCTCAACGCATTACGTAAGAGCCCCACCTATTTAAAGGAATACATTAGATAGGTTGGGGTTTGGTATGGACTGAACCTAGTGGGGAGGGGTGTTATGTATGTAGGTTTGAATGTTATTGGTTTATTTGAACTGTTCTTGTAAAATGTCAAATGGTATTGGTTTAAATAGTGCGGGAAGAATCCCTGCACTCCCATTGGCTGGCAGCTATGGCTGCAGGCTATAAGAAGCAGCCGTAGCCAAGCCAGAATGGGTCTATTCGAGCTGTAGTCACTAATAAAGTCTTTTGCTGGAACTCCTTGCGTCTGACTCTTCATGCAAACTTAACAGTTTCTATATGATACTTCTAATTAAGGGTCTAATAGAGAAAAATAGTTTCAGCTCAGGGTTGAAATGTGGAGCCCTTGGTGTTCTCTGATCTTGATTGTTTTTTTGCAGACATTTCACTAGCCAACTAGGTAACATCATCAGACTAGCACTTAACGTGAGTACCTTGTTTGGGTACTGAAACATCTGCAAGAAAACAGCCAAGCTCAGAGACCACCAAAGACCCATCATTTGTGGGTCTATAACAGGGGTGTCAAACTCACGTTATCATGATGGCATCATGTGACATATCGGGACTTTTTGTCCCTTCACAAAACCAGGCGTGGCCAGAGCATGACGCATCCAGCCCGCAGGCCGGAGGTTTGTCTATAAGGTCTCTCTCCCTCTCCCTTCCTCCCCCCCCTCTCTCTCACACACACACACAAACACTGACATTGTCTGCATAGTGGCAGTGACATCATAAAGATTCTGCAAAGGAATAGAATTTCTTAGAATTCTCCAAGGGAACAAAAAGGAAGTGGAAAAAATGGCTGGCAGGCCAGTATTCATAAGTACCTCTCAGTTCGTTGACAACTGGCATGAAGAATTTGGAGCCCACTGTACTGATTATGTCCAACTGGCCTTTATCACTTCTTGTCTCTTTATTTTTGTGGGAGGTATATTTATCATCTTAATGGTCAGAGTAATCCGATACATATTACATAGGTGCTTCTTTAGATATACCATTCAAGTTCAGGTAAGCATGCTCTGTAAATCATAGAAAGAGAATGTGGCTGGGAACCATTAGGATTGTATATCTGAATATTGCAGTTTACTCATGAAGTTAAAATCAGATAGAGAGTTACATGTAAAGGAAGTGGAATATCTTGGGCTTTTCTGAGAATTCTGATGGCGAATCAGTGCTTTGATTGCATATTATTAGTGTATATATTTGATATTCATTGCTTATTTACGGTATTCCCTAGCTACTTATAGACGCACTCTCCATCCCTTGAAGAAAACAAACTTTACCACCATTTGAATTTCACCACATTTAGGAAGAGAAGTAGGATATAAACTATAAAATGATGGATCAGGGTATTTCCTGGTAACATTTAATTTTGTTTTGGGCAAATAGGTTTCTGATTTTATTTTCTGATTTTTTTGTTTTCTATTATAACACCCTGATAAGATAGGCATTTCAGCTGAGAGTGTTTTTAAGGGGTTTCCCATTCCTTCCTTTCCAGATGTCATACTTCATGGTTCATAATTCACTGGAAGTTTTTATGAAGAAATTGGATAATCATTTGTCTGAAATGGTATATAATGTCTCCTGTCTGAGCAGGGGTTTGGACTAGAAGACCTCCAAGGTCACTTCCAACTCTGGTATTCTGTTGTAATCCTAAAATAATTAGTGGAAAGGAAAAGTATTGAGATTGAATTGTGGTTGCACAGTAACTAAATGACTAAATAAATCTGTTTGACAGCAATTCCAGAATAAATGTTTGGCCCTGCACCATATAAGAGGCACACAGAAGGCAATTAATTAATGCCCTTATTTTAATGTAGACAAGCAGTGTAAAATCTTAACATTTATTTTTATCTTGATAGTTTTTTACCAATAAGATGAAATTGCTGAATTTCTGGAAAGGAAAATTTCAGGACAAGGTGGTAATGATGATTTCAGCTCAGACGTCTATAGGCCGTATTCTGGTGAGTTATTTTAAAGATGGATAAAATATTGTAGATGAACATTCATTAGTTATACTGCAGAATGATTTCATGATTATTTCAGTATTTGATGATTAGGGATAAGAATCAATGCATAGGTTACTAAAACAGAATTTTCCATGGACAGGAGACAGGCATCAGCAAGTCTAAAGTTGTCCCAAGATTTATAAAAATGCAGGAAGAAAAGTGGTACCAAACCCTGCAAGAGAAGATTTCATGTAACCCATTTAAAATGAAATGGTATCATGGAAAAAATAAATGAATGATAAGATTACTGCTTTGGTGTTGCTAAAACAGGTTTAATAGGTCTATTGCTTCAAGTACCTTACACTCTAAAAATAAACACAAAAATGCTAAATGTCAGGTTTCTGAACTCATGAAGCATTCCAGACTCCAAAGGCAATGGGGAAGTCTATATTAGTTTTAATCATTATATATTGTAGATTTAATCATGAATATTTTTATCATAAAGTGGAATCCAGGTGAAACAATGAACACATACATAATGAAAGGGAGGATGACTATGTGTTACTACAATTACATGTGAAATATTATGCCAAATCTCATTTGAATTGAATTCAATTCTGCATGAATTCATGGATATTGTGATGACCCAGGGCGTGGCAGAAGACAACCTAGATAAGCAATAAGAGTCCCTTTATTATCTCCAACTTTGCCCCCAATGTCCAAACAAACCAAACTGCACTAATTAGCTTGGCAGGGCAGAAACAAGAATCTCAGGCTTGAAGGCATGGCAAAACTCACATGGTTGGGAAGATGCCAGGAACACAGATAAGCCATGACAACACAGGATAAGGTCATTTTGCTCCCAGCAGCCTGCCTTTCTTATCAACTGTCTTCCCAGCTGTGGCTAATGAAGGGAATCAGGGCCCTCTCCTCCCTCATAAGCCACGCAACCCATGTTGCTCTCTTCTCCATTCCTCCCTATGTGCAGATGAAGAGAGGGTGGGCCTGGTTCTTCCTCTGAACTCCCTCTACCTTGTTCTATGTTTTCCCTGCTCTGCCCAGCCAGACTTTACCCTTCCCCAACCTCCTCCACAGCCAGCGGAACCACACTCCCACTCCCTGTTAGC
Source organism: Naja naja (assembly GCA_009733165.1). Lineage (NCBI taxonomy): Eukaryota > Metazoa > Chordata > Lepidosauria > Squamata > Elapidae > Naja > Naja naja. The sequence goes on from SOZL01001448.1 coordinate 7,098, forward strand.
TGTCCAGCTTTGTGCTGTCCAGACAGTTTAGAGTTAATGGGATTTGGGATAGTTAGTTAGGAATTGAGAGCTGTCCCCTAAAGGGAATGCATCATGGTAAATGTAGTTAAGGTATCCTGGGAAATGTAGTTCATGTCATGTGGCCACATCTGTAACCCCGATTGGTCACTGAATTGACCCTTGGTGGGTTGGGGGAGGTTTCTTCATTCTTGCCCGAACACAGCCTCATAGTGGCATCTCTTCCCTCTCGACTATGGGATGAAATATGGGATAGAAAGATTACTATCATTTACACTACGATTTCAACTGTGCAAAGAATTGGACATTAGATGCATCTCAACATAACTGTGAGTTACCTTGAGGATACCTAATATAATCCAATAAAAGAAACTTTGTATGGAAGAATTTGTAGAGTTATATATCTGTCTTTATATTCAGCAAGTGGACCAAAAGACAGAATAGTAAATGATAATGATCTTTTAGGCTTCCTCCTCAGATTCAGACTCCGACAGGGTATGACAGATATGGACTTTATGGGGTTGTTGCATTTTTTAAAAAATAGAACAAAGATCTGCCTTTGCTTTCATCCAGGATATTCCAATTTCCTAGTTTAGCAATACCTTAATTTCCATCCAGATTTTAACCATATTTGACTTTGCTTGGCTTTTAAATCAGCTTAACAGTAGGGGTGTATAAAATAAAGAGCTAAACCCTTCACAGAACAGTTAAATTTTAAGGAAGCACTTAAATATTGATTAAGCAGGTGAATGGCAATATTATTGGTAGGTGAAAAAAATGTTGTCAGGACCATCAATTCAGGAATTAAATTGCTGCCACCTTCTGAAAAAAAGCACATGCAATATCTGAAAGACTAACTTTTAAAGATAGCCAGTTTAGATGATTAATTCACTGCAATTAATATTGAAGAACATTAATTATATAACCACCTTCAAACACATTTATTTCAGTTCCTGTATGTTTTCCTCTGGCCATTCCAAATGTAGCTTTCCTTCCTTAAAATCAGTGTTTGATTCCTGGACAGCTCTTGGACTAAGTCTGTGGGTTTTTTTGGCAAGATTTACATAGAAAAGAATATTTGTAGCTCAGGTTTGAAATGATAAGTTCTTGGTGCCCTCTGAGCTTGGTTGTTTTCTTGCAGATACTGATGATATTATATTACCTAGTTTGGGTAATGAAATGTCTGCAAAAAACAACCAGAGAGTACCAAAGACAAGATTTTTCAGAGGTGGCTTGCCATGGCCTCCTTCCTAGGGCTGTGAGAGAGAGCCTAATGCTTGCATTATTTAATTGAAAAGTTTAAGGGTGGCCAAATTGTTATAACTAATTGGAGATAATCATGGTTTATATTGTATGTATATTACATTGAAGTGGTAACGGAGAATACCAAATAGATTTTTTAATTCTTATGCTACCCAGTAATTCTTGAGTGTGAGATCCACTATGACAGTCAATAGCAATAGAACCTATACTTATGTACCCCTTCACAGTGCTTTACAGCCCTCTCTAAGCAGTTTAAAAAGTCAGCATATTGTCCCAGCAATCTGGGTCCTCATTTTACTGACCTTGGAAGGATGGAAGGCTGAGTCAATCTTGGGCCAATGAGAATCAAACTGCCAAACTGCTGGCAGCTGGCAATCAGCAGAAGTAGCCTGCAAGCACTGCATTCTAACCACTGCACCACCATACCTCTTTTAAATGTCAAATATGGCCTTGAGCTTAGAAAAACTAAAAACCCTAGAAACCTCTGGTTTTGAATTAGATTGGCAAATAAAGAGTGAATTAATTATATGTAGGTTTCTGTTTTAGGTAATACTGGTGTTCCTATTTAGTATTGGATCACTCATCCTTTACTTCATCAACTGTTACAGGTAATTAGAACCTTGTAATTTATCCCATATGTATGTATTTCTTTAAAAAACATATTTCACATGTCTCTGTTAATTTTTATCAAAATATAGTTGTTGTTTTTTAGTCTCTCTTCCCTCCTTCTTTCCTTTGGTTAAAAAAGCCATTTAATCAATGAAAAGACATACATTAAACTTACCATATATTAAATTAAATTGAGTTCAACCCCTAGCTATTTCATGTGCATATTTTCTTGTAAGAATATAACATAGATTTGCTGTTGCCACCTCCTAGGATATTGTATGCTATGTTTGTGTGTGGTTAATTTCAAATCTAGCCCACTGCAATGGATTTTTATGATTTCTCATAAAAATATGAATCATATCTTATCCTTCTTAACTTGACCAGATACTGCCATCTGCTGTAGACAACAATAAATTTTCTGCAGAATTTTCAGAAGTGGTTTGCCCTTACTTGCTCATTTCTTTCTTGTCACTGAGTGTGCAGAAATGCCCCTGCACACTCAAAGCAGCAAGGTTTCTGCAGAGGCTCTTCAGCTACATTGCAGCACTTCCTAGTATGACTGTTTGACACAGTGGTGTATAGACATGCAGTCATTCTAGAAAGCATTGTAAAAGGAACACAGCATCCAAGAAGAGCCCCATGCTGTTACACACATCTGGAATGTTTTGTTCTAAAACAAAGGAAAGCTCAGTCATCTTCCAAAATTTTAAAGCTGAGAAATGTTAGGAAGATTTTATTCCTGCTTGTATTTATCCCATTATGGTTCAATTGGGAAAACTCAGATTCATCATCAGAATCTGAGAAGCATCTGTGATGTTATTCTTTCATATCCCTAAGAAGAGTTCTATGATCTGTTCTAAGTCTCTCTGTCTGCCTGACTCTAATGTATTAGTCTCTATTATCACTATCTAAACAGGTAGTGTTAAGTTTGCATGAAGAGTCAGGCGAGGAGTTCCAGCAAAGAGTTTATTAGTGACTACTGCTCGAATAGACCCCTCCTGGCTTGGCTACGGCTGCTTCTTATAGCCTGCAGCCATAGCTGCCAGCCAATGGGAGTGAAGGGTTTCTTCCCGCACTATTTAAACCAATACCATTTGACATTTTACAAGAACAGTTCAAATAAACCAATAACATTCAAACCTACATACATAACACCCCTCCCCACTAGGTTCAGTCCATACCAAACCCCAACCTATCTAATGTATTCCTTTAAATAGGTGGGGCTCTTACGCTTGAGACCTTGTGGTTCAGAAGTTTTAACGTTCACCCAGTGAGAGGGAAATGTGTCTACTGACATTTCCTGTTGGGACTTCCTGTGAAAGAAGACCCTGTTAGACTGTTAGAATCTGGTCTCTCCTCCCAACCCATCTCCATTCCAATGTCAGCACCCAAGTCAGGTAGTGATGTGCAATCTTCCACTTCTAAGGATGGATCTTGGCATTGTGACAGGGTTCAGGATGGTTCCTGTCGCAATGGCTCGTTACACATGGGATTCCTTCCTGTTTGCTGATTTTCCTCCTGTTCCCCCCTTCCCCTAGAAGAGACATCAGGTGAGGGACCCAGAGGGACACAGGGGCGATGTTCCTGAGGGAACCTGGATCTAAGTTGATCAATGTGCCTGCTCCAGAGGAGGCCATCCTCTGTTTGTACCCTGTAAGAACGAGGGCCTGTGATGTGAGTTATTTCAGCAGGAATCCACAAAGGGTCACCTAGAAGGTTCCTAGCATAGACAGAATCTCCCACACTAAAAGAACGAACTTTGGAAGTGGAATCCAGTGGTGCGTTGGGTGCGTAAGTGGGATGAAGGCGGTCAAGGGAAGACCTAAGTTTCCTGCCCATCAACAACTCTGCTGGGGACAAGTTATTTGATGGGCTAGGAGTGATGTGTTGAACACTAAGAAGTTTTTCAACTTTCTCAGTGATGTCCCCAGGACCTAGCTGCTGAAGCTTCTCTTTGTAAAACGTACCATGCGTTTAGCCCGGCCGTTGGCGAGGGTGCCAGGGGCAGTGAGGGCATGTCTGATGCCCTGTTGAGCTAGAAAGGATTCAAAAATGTTAGATGTGAATTGAGGGCCATTGTCAGAGACAAGGATATCTGGTAACCCATGGGTTACAAACAATTTTCTTAGCTGCTTGATGACAGCCTCAGTTGTAGTGGATGTCATGGGAATTACCTCTAGCCATTTAGAGTATGCATCTACTATCACTAGAAAAGTGTGCCCTCTTGTAGGGCCTGCAAAATCAATGTGGATTCTAGACCATGGGCCCCTAGGACATTCCCATTCCTGTGTGGGGGCGTGAGGTGGGGCAGGCCTGACTACCTGGCAATTGGGACAAGATGCTACCCAGTTTTCAACCCATTTTGTCAATACCTGGCCACCATACATAACTCCTGGCCAAACCTTTCATCCTTACAATCCCAGGATGACCCTCATGTAACATTTCCAAAACCTCCCTTTGCAGTTTTGTAGGAATAACCACCCTGTTACCCCACAAAATACATCCTCTTAATACAGATAATTCAGTTTGCCTGGACTTAAAAGGTTGGGCAAGGTGAGGTAGATCTTGAAGAGGCCAACCTTTCTTGATCCAGCCCATAACAGGTGCCAATACAGCATCTTTGGCAGTTTCTTTGGCAATCTCAGCAGCATGGACTGGAAGCTTAGCAACAGTCTCCAGGAAGAAGGTGTTAGTTTCAAGTTCAAAGTCCTCCTTGTGGCAAGGTAGTGGGCAACGACTCAGTGCATCAGCATGTCCAATGTCCTTGCCAGGCCTGTGAATCAGTTTGTAGGAATATGCTGCAAGAAATTCAGTCCACCTCAGCATTCTTGGTGACAGGATATTAGGTGTAGGTTTGTCTCCTGCCACAATGCCTAATAAAGGTTTGTGATCTGTAACAATGGTGAATGACCTGCCATACAGATATTCATGAAATTTCTTAACAGCTGCAACAACTGCTAAAGCCTCCTTGTCCAATTGGCTATAATTCCTCTCTGCTTTGGACAAAGTCGAGAGTAAAATGCAATTGGGGCTTCCCTTCCATTGGGAAGCCTGTGACTCAAAACCCCCACTCCAAAAGGGGATGCATCACAAGTCAGAACAACAGGCAAATTCTCAGAGAACTGTATCAACACAGCATCAGACGTGATTAGTCTCTTAATACTGTTAAATGCTGACTGTTCCTTCCGCCCCCAGATCCAAACAGCTTTCTTATCAAGCAGGCGATGTAAGGGCTCAGCAATAGATGCTTTGTGAGGTAGAAACATGTGGTAAAAGTTAATAAGTCCAAGGAAGGCTTGCAAATCTGTCTTGCATCGAGGTTTAGGGGCTTCCTTGATTGCTTTCACCTTGGCATCAGTAGGGTGGATGCCATGCTTGTCAATCATGTACCCCAGGAACTCAACTCTGTCTGTTTTGAGTGTACATTTGTCTTCCTTGACTTTTAAACCCGCTTTTCTGAATCTGGTAAGGACTTCTCTGAGTCTCTCTTGAAGCTGAGTGTCATTTTCAGCAGAGATTAAAACATCATCAAAATAAGGCACTACCCTGGCAGTCCTTGCAACATTCTTTCCATGAGGCTTTGAAAATGCCAGGTGCCACGCTTACTCCAAATTTATTTATTTATTTATTTATTAGACATCCCCATCTCCAAGACTCGGAAGGCTCACAATCAAACATATAGTACAGTAGTTATTTAAAAAAATTAAATTTATTTATTTATTTATTTATAAGACCATTAAAAATTAAAATTACCCATAGTGAATAAATCAATTTAAGCCCGATAAACCAAATTAAGGTGAATTAAAATTATCCCATGGCCCAGGTGAGGTAATCACAGCCCGATTTGGTCAAACAACCAGGTCTTTAAGTCGCGGAAGGTGCGGAGGTCAGGGGCCAGACGGAGGTCCAGAGGCAGTGCATTCCATAGGTCAGGGACCGCTACAGAATAGGCTCGCCGGGGACCGCCAGCCGACATTGACTTGTCGACGGGACCCCGAGGAGTCCTTGCCTATGTGTCCGACGGGACGGTGGCGCCGACATCGGCAGGAGCCGCCCCTTAAATATTGTGGACCCATGTTGTGTAGGACTTTGAATGTTAAAGTCAGAACCTTGAATCTCACCCGAGCGCAACCGCAACCAATGTAGGCCGCGCAGGAGGGGGTAATATGGGAGAATCGGGTAACTCCCATCACCACCCGCCGCATTCTGCACCAGCTGCAACCTCCGGATGGTATGCAAGGGCAGTCCTAAATAGAGAGCATTGCAGTAGTCGAAGTCGCGAGGTGACAAGGGCATGAGTGACTGTACGCAGGGCATCCCGGTCCAGAAACGGGCGGCTGGCGAACCAGCCGACCTGGGCAAAGGCCCCCTGGCGACGGCCCCCACCTGATCCTCTAGCTGGAGCCGTATCCAGGAGGACCCCAGGTTCCGCCCTATCCACAGGGGCAACACCACTCCCCTATGGTCAACGATGGACATTCCTGACTGGTCCGAGATGCCGGTATGTACAGCCACTCAGTCTTGGCTGGGTTGAGCCAAGCATGTTTCCGCCCATCCAGGTCCGCACGCCCAGACAGCGAGTCATCACGAGAGGGCATCACTGATCTGGCCTGGGGTGGAGATGTATAGCTGAGTATCATCAGCATACTGATGGTATCTTACCCCAAAACCACGGATGATCTCACCCAGCGTTTCATGTAGATATTGAATAAGAGGGGAGAGGACTGACCCCTGAGGGACCCCACAGGTGAGTACCCTCGGGTCCACCTCTGCCCCCGTCAACACCGACATGCATCGCCTGTGAGGTAGGAGGAGAACCACCGGGTACAGTGCCCCCACTCCCAAGCCCCCGAGGCCGCAAAGGATACCATGGTCGATGGTATCGAAAGCCGCTGAGAGGTCTAATAGGACCAGGACAGAGGAAAATCCCCTGTCCCGGCCCTCCAGAGATCATCCATCAGTGCGACCAATGCCGCCTCCGCTGAAACCAGGCCGAAGCCCGATTGGTACGGATCTAGGTAGTCCACTTCATCCAGGAAAAGTGGGAACTGCTGAGCCACCACATTTCCACAACCTTCGCTAAAAACGAAGGTTGGAGACTGGACGAAAGTTGTCTAACACGGTCGAGTCCAGGGCAGGCTTCTTCAGGAGGGCCTCACCACCGCCTCTTTCAGGGCGGCGGAAGGACACCTCTCTTAATGAAGCGCTGACCACTGCTCGAACCAACCGCAGGTGACCTCCCTGGTGGTATAAGCCAACCAAGAAGGGCACGGGTCCAACAAACATGTGGTGGAACTCAGGCGCCGATAATCCTGTCCATTTCATCCTCGAAACAGGATCGAACTCAGTCCAGATCAGATCAGCCAGACTGTTTGCACCACGATCCTCAGACCACTGCAAGGTGGAGCACAACCCGCCTCGAACCGCAAATTTTATCCAACAGATATTGACCAAATTCCTCAGCTCTTCCTCGAGAGGGTCCACCACCTCCCCGGATATAGGAGGGAGCGGGTGGCCCTAAACAGGGCGGCTGGGCGGTTATCATGGACGCTATGAGGGTGGAGAGATAGGACCTTCTCGCCTCCCTCATAGCTACCAGGTAAGTCCTAATATGGGCTCTTAACTGGATTCGATCAGATTGGGAGCGGGTGGCCCTCCACTTGCTCTCTAAACCCCTCCGACGGCGCTTCATCTCTCGGAGTTCCTCTGTATACCAGGGAGCCACCCGGGATCCACGGCGCCTGAGGGGACGATGGGGACAACTCTGTCAAGGGCAGCCCCAGCAGCCTGTTGCCAAGCGGCCGCTAGGTCCTCGGCAGAGTTGTGGGCAAGGGAAGTGGGAAAAGACCCCAGTTCCGCCTGGAACCTCTCAGGGTCCATCAGGCGCCTGGGGCGGAACCATCTCAGTGGTTCCTCATCCCAGCGGTGGGGAGCGGCCTGTTGGAAGACCAGCCAAGGAGATAGTGATCAGACCATGGGACGGGCAGGGTCGCACAGTTAGCCTGCCCTATATCACTCCGCCACCGCTCCGAGACAAAACTAGGTCGAGGGTGTTTCCCTCATGAGTTGGGCCCTGAACCAACTGGGTCAGGCCCATGGCCCCCATGGAGGCCATGAACTCCTGGACCACACCAGACGCCCCCAGGGAAGGCAGGTTAAAATCCCCCAGGACCATAAGCCCTGGGAGATCCACCGCCACCCCAGAGGACGCCGAGAAGCCCAGGCAGGGCTGCTGCTACACAGCTGGGGAAAGGTATGTCAGCAGCAAGCCCACCCACCATTAGGCCCCCACCTCAAGAGGAGAGTCTCACCACCGCCTATCTCAGGAACGGCGACCTCCCTTGGAATCAAGGTCTCCGAATAACTACGGCCACTCCACCACCCCTCCCCTGGGCTCGAGAGCGTGCAAAATCCAAAACCTGGGGGCATAAGTCAACAAGAGGGACCCCTCCCTCTGGCCCCAACCAGGTCTCGTGATACAGGCCAGGTCCGCAGCCTCCTCCTCGATCAGCTCACGGAGGAGGGAGGATTTATTAGCCACGGACCTGGCATTAAAATACACCAGTCTGAGCCCAGGAGGCCCAGTTCCCGTGCCCCCAAGGGAGGAGGTCATAGGGTCGGAGCGCCACCGCCAAGATAGCGCTGGCGCGTCCCAAAACATAATTTGGCCCCATGCCTCCTCGCCTCCTGCCAATCCCAGCCACCCTAGGGATTGCGGTCCCCGACCTGCACCCCCGGTCCCCATCAGCCCCCAGCCCCCGCCCCTCCCCACCGCGGACCGGGCCGTATCCCACCCCCCCAGAGCCATTTCCCACCCTCCTCCCTAGCCTTCTTAGAAAATTGGTTAAAATTTAAGTAAAGGGGCCCTAGTGACCCTCTTTTGCATTTTATTAGAGCCCGCCCCACCCTATCCCTCTGCCATGCCATCTCTCTGGGTTCCATAACCCATCCTCGAGGTAGGCCGGAGATAGTACAATAGGGCAAACCCGAGAGAGGGAGTTCTCTCAGGGCCTGCAATTCTGCTACCGTGTAAGATTGTATGGTAAAAGCATATTTAAAACGGACATGAGGGTTAAAGAGATGACAACTACAATAGCGGCAACAAAGTCTGGTATATAACTTGGTCTAGTCCGAGATATTATATTGTCCATTAGAGAGTCCAGATTCAAGACCAGGCTGCCCTCTCACGGCAGACCAGTGGGAGATGTCCAAACCTCGATCTGGAATAGGCCACGCTCTCACCGCTGGCATCTCCAATGTAAACCGTAGACAAAAGTCTTAAATGGCTGCATAGGGAGGGAGTGTGTCCTTCTTGCTGGTCTCTCACTCCAGCAAGGGGCACAACCAGACCCCGCAGCCAAGAACCAAGATAAAGGGTATGGAGCCAGCTGGGATTTTACTCCCAGCAGGAAGAGTGCTTTGACGCTCCAGATAGATGACAAAGGATGGCAAAAGGACAGGCAACACGAGAAATAAGATGGAGAGAATAGCGGCTGAGACCAGTAAGGGAGGCGGAAGTCCGCACATGATAGTCCCAGAGGAAGGCGGTTAGACCCATGGCGGATAGGGCTCCAGCAGAGAAACCATCCCAAAAAAGGTTGGGCTGACGATGGACTTCAGGTTCACCACCACTAGTTCTTCCCGAGTCCATAGAGTCACCTGCCAGTTCGTTAGCCATAGTCCTATGGGGAGGCAGAACTGCTGGTGTCTCCATTGCCTTCATGGCCAACCTGATCACACCTGGCAGGAATCCCCTTCGACCTAAGGGCAGGGGCAATGCCACCTACCAAGACAGCCAGATGGGGATCAGCTATAATGCCCTCCGCCTCCATTCTGGTGACTCCTGAGGCTGCTTTTTGGCTGCTCCTGGAGAGAAAACTGCCTCTTTGGGGCAGTCATCCCACTGTGGTAGCAACCCCTCAGCTGTTGTAGAATTCGGGGCCTGCAACAGCTGTAACTGTCATAACTGCCATTTCCGCCATCTTCCGCCGCTCGGAGGGTGCTGGGAGATCTAATACAAGGAGCCCAGTACCTCGGCGCTCCACTTTCCTGCGGCTATCATCGTCGCAGTCCCCAGACTCCGGGATCGTAAGCTCCCTCCAAAACCCTCTCAGACAGCCGACAAACCCTCTTGCCGCTTGGAGCTTAGCAGAGA
>SOZL01001449.1:0-20483 GCA_009733165.1 Naja naja
TGGACTGTTTCTTGGACCGTGCTATTTCTTCAAGTAAACATTAACACAACTTGATTTAACTCTGTGTGGCTGTATATTTATTCATAACTGTTCTCATATATGTTTCCATGTGCATATCCTTGTTATACAAGGGTTACTCTGCACAAATCCTAACACATTCCTCCAGATTCTGGAGGCCAGTCACTGGCTTAAAGAGCTCATGGCTTGGGTTCGCCTTGCCCTTCCACTGGCTTGCCATCTATGGGATGAGCCCATCATCCTAATGGAGGAAGCTCATCCTACAATTCTTTGATGCAGCTTAGGATTGCACTCCTTGGTGCATACCTCAACCCAACACAGGAAGAGCAATGGAGGCTGGGCCTCCTCAGTCTTCATCTCACAATGGGAAATTTGCTGAAGGTGAAACTCTGGATGGACCTTCAACACACAAGAGAAAAATAATGGCAAATTTTCGCCACTATTGCAATGGCAGGTGAATGACAAGGACAAACAAGGACAGGTTGAGGTTTGATTTTAAGAAGGCCAAGGGGATGGACTTCAGTCGCCATCCGCAATCCAAAACTGAAGATCCACCAAGGATTCTTGGCGAATGAAGCAGAATCGGAGTGATTCTTCCACCAGGATCTGTCCACAACCGTTTTATGCTGCCTCAGAAGGTGGGACTCTAAAAGGCACCAAAGGTACCTCCAAGAGCAGAGCACAGAGGAGGCATTTGTCTCAGGAAGGCATGAAGACAAATGGCGAGGTCCTGAGAGGTGCTGCACCTTAAATGGATAGCCTCTGCTCTGCGGTTTCTCTTCCTGCTGCTCTCAAGTTTGTCGCCTCTGCGAGAGCAGGAGAGGGAGAAAGACAGAGCCGATGCAAAGGCCCTGTCTCATATTCAGTTCCAGGGCTGGGCTGTGACCGGTTTGCCCTGGTTTGGACGAACTGGTACCGAATCACTAGCTAATTTTATGGCTGGTTCCGTGAACTGGCAAATCCCACCCCTGGCTGGCCTGCCCACCCCACCCTGCCCCTCCCGGGACTCCCCACATGGCCAGTTTTGGATCCCAGGTAAGTACAGGGCCTGCGTGAAGGCTCTAGAAGGGCAAACAACAGGCCTCATGGAGACTCTAAAAGACCAGAAGGGGGCCTGTTTCCAGAGGGCCTCCAGAGCCCAGGGAGGTCATTTTCCTGCTCCTGCAGGCTTGAGGAAAGCCTCCAGACCTGGGGAGGGCAAAAACACCCCCCCCGCATCATGGTGCAGAAGGCCAACTAGGCCACACCCACCATGGCCACGCCCACCCAGCAACCAGGCAGAGAACTGGTTGCTAAAATTTTGAAGCCCACCCCGTTCAGTGCCCACCGCCGTGCTTTCCCTAGACAGACCAGCTCTCATCTCAAGTTGAACCCTGGATGTTTTCATAGCAAAACACTAAGGAGAAAAGATTTTTTAATTACGTTTCTTTTTTGCTTTTAACATCACAAATTCGGAATGGGATGTTTTTTTCCGCTGTCTCTATCCGGTTTGGGAATTTGGAGAAGTGAAAAAGGACAAGCTAGAGAACAAAAAATGGTGAAAAGTGAAAAGTTTTTAAAACTATCTCCAGCTTTAGCATAGAAAGTCTGGACTCCCCACTGAGGTCAGGCTATAAAACCAGGAATTTCCCCCAGAGGTGACATGAGCCACGGACAGTAGACTTTTAGCATGTCTCGAAGGATCACGAACCCAAGGAAGCTTGGATTAGCTGGAGCTCTCAGCCCCTATAAACCTGACCCCTTTCCTTGCAAGTAGGACATATGAGAGGAAGAGGGAAATAGGGGACCCTGGACTGAGAAATGTGCATGCTGGAAAAGTGGGAAGCTCAACTTGAAAAAGCCTGGGAAATCTTTCTCCTGGGGAGGTCCCCTTCCAGGACTCGCCACCCCACCTCTCCCGTCCCCATGCAAATCCAGGCCCCTCCCTCCCTATTCTCTGCATGCTAAGCTTCTCCTGGTGTTTCCACAGATGGGCAGGTAGATTGTTTGGCAAGCTGATGATCAGTGGGGAGGTGTAAGTAGAAGTGGAGAACAGGTCCTGGGAGGTGCTCTATTATATCTACAGTGAGAAATATCTCTCAGTAAACATGTTTCCCATCTATTATTAAGTACCTGGGTCTCATGAAATATTGAAGGCTTGTGCATACAAGAGAAATAGAGAGAGGTAGGTGCAGGACTTTGTCTGGTCTGCCCCAACTCCTGTATCATGGCAGCAGAAGCTTGGATGGCAATCACACCATTATCAGCTGTTAGGATGTCTTCTCTGGATCAGACCAAGAGCCCCAACAGCCTGATAGGCAGGAGTCAACTACAGTGTTCCAGAGGTTGAGCTGGAACAACTTACCAGCAAGGAAGGGTTGGAAGCCCTTGGATTGGACCTGCCCATAGACAGGAAGGGAGGGACTTGTTACTTTTGGGGTTGGTTGCAATTCATTTGATTTTACCATCGTCTTTATGCTGAATCCTGGGCCCTTAGCCCTGCCAATTCTTCTGGGAGGTTACAGAATTGGTATCAGAGCCTCAGATGCTCTTCTGAAGAATGCCAGTTGGCATCTTCTAAAGGTGATGAGGAGACCCAGAAAGATTGACGTTCTGCTAGACTGTGTTCCAGAAGAAGCTTCAACCGTTCTCAGCTGCCAGGGGTTGTTTTAGGAGTCCTACAACCCACCTTAAACTCTTCTTTTTCAGGCTCAACACCAGGAATGAACATCCTGTGAAAGGAAAGGGGTATCAAGGAGAGCAAACAAGAAATGACTCGCTGTTCAATGGAAGGTGAACTCTGGTTCTTTGACCTGCAACCCATTGTGTGACTGTAATCTTTTCTCCTATTTGTGCAGAATTTTGAAGCTGCTTTGAGATATATTGTCTCATGTTCAGTTGCCATGTTCAGGACCTGAGGAATCTTTGCTTGCTAGTACCACTAGAATAGATCAGAGCCATGGGGGCACAGTGGTTAGAATGCAGTATTACAGGCTGCCTCTCCCACAGCCAGCAGTTCAATCTTGACCAGCTCCAGATTAACTCACCCTTTCAAGTGAGGATGGAATGAGGACCCAGATGGTTGGGGGCAAGAGGCTGACTCTGTAAACTGCTTAGAGAGGGCTGGGAAGTACTGTGAAGCGGTATATAAATCTAAGTGCTATGGCTATTGCTAAGGATCTGGATTGTTGTACGCTTGCCAGATAGAAACTTTCAACGAAGATCCATCTGTTCTGTGAAGACACTGCAGGACTGAACCCTTAAATCAGGGTGGGCAATTATGGTCCTGTGGACTTCAACTCCCAGAATTCCTGGGCCAGCCATGCTCAGGAATTCTGGGAGTTGAAGTCCACATATTGTACAGGGGCCATAGTTACCCACGACTGTCTTAAGCACTGTCAAGAAGATCATGTTTTGGGAAGAGTTTTGAGTTTTAACGAAAGCTGCCTCAGTGGCTCCTTGGAGTTTTCATTTAATCAGCCCTCATGGGCATCTGCAGGGTATGAACAGGGCACAAGGTATGCAAATGAGAGGAATTGTACAATTTGCATCAGTGAATTTGCATCCTTGAGGCAATGACATTGTGATGCCTGTGACATCACTGTGCCTCGTTCTGGGTGTTGGTGTCAGTCAGTAACATTGAAAGGAAGTTTTTTGTGGAATTTCTCCCAATTGGGATCAATTTTATTAATTGTTTGTAAGGTTTACGAGCATCCAGGGAGTTTCACAGTTAAAAGAATAAAACAGCACAGTAACATTTGAAGGTAAAGCAAAATGCAACACAGGAAAAGTGGCATCACATCAATAGAACAACTGAACCATAAAAGAACAATTAACACCAACTATTCAACATGCAGGAAATTGGCACACAGACAAATGCAACCTAAAACAATATATAGATAAATATGTAAGTAACAGGAGCCCTACCTGTCTAGGGGGGAGGAATAGCATCTGGCCAAGCAAATTCAGTGACAGGGGGGAAATCTCTCCATCTGGCTTGCTTTCAGACCCCGAGAGGTAGTTTGCTTCTGAATGAACTTTCCAGGGGAAAGAGAGGGTTGCATTACTCTCCCCCCACCTGCAAGGTTCCAGGAGGCACCTGGCTGGCCAGCCAGAGAAGGAATGCAGAACTGGGCCACCTGGGACTTTTATGTAGTCCGTAGAATCTGATGCTTTTTGGGAAGAATCCAAAAAGCACAGAAGGGAGAGAGTTGAAAGGAGTGTCTGGAATTTAGGTGGTTGGATAGGCAAACAAAGCTCCGTGGGGAGCACTTAGACTTATGTATAGCTCCATAGTGCTTCACAGCCCTCCCTGAGAGGTTACAGAGTCAGCCTCTTGCCCCTTCAAATCTGGCTCCTCATTTTACTCACCTTGGAAGGATGGAAGGCTCAGTCAACCTTGAGTCGGTCAGGATCGAACTGCTGGCAGTGGGCAGGGTTTGGTTAGGAGCTGGGAGTGGAGGGGACCAGTGGTGGGATTCAAATTTCTTACTATCAGTTCTGTGGGCATGGCTTGGTGGGTGTGGCGTAGCTTGGTGGGCGTGGCTTGGTGGGCGTGGCAGTGGAAGGATACTGCAAAATCTCCCTTCCCTCCCCACCCCACTAACCTGCTTTACAGCTCCGTTCTCCTGTGCAGGGCAACCAAAGAAGACCCAGCTGATCAGCTGGGACTTGATGGGAGGCAGAGAAGAGATGGGGTTGGCGGGGCCAGTCAGAAGTAAGATTGGCCGGTTCTCTGAACTACTCAAAATTTCCGCTACCGGTTCTCCAGAACTGGTCAGAACCTGCTGAATACCACCTCTGGTCCTCGTTTTATCCTCTGACTCTGTTCTCGACCCTGAGGGATCTTTTATTGGTTCCTTGGAAAGGATACTCCACCCCCAAGCCCACTCCCCCTCTCAAGTTGTGTGTTCGCGCAGTGCACCTGTCCTGGCTTACTGGCTTATTCACAGAGTGATTGTCTTCACAACCTGCTAATATTTATTTATTTATTTATTTATTTATTTATTTATTTATTTATTTATTTATTTATTTATTTTTGACTTGTATGCCGCCACTCTCCAAAAAGGACTCGGGGCAGCTCACAGATATAGCATTTGACGTTATAATTGAGATTAAAAGTAGCTAGACCAGAGGTGGTATTCAGCGGTTCTGACCAGTTCTGGAGAACCGGTGGAAATTTTGAGTACCTGGGAGAACCGGCCAATCCCACCTCTGACTGGCCCCGCCAACCCCATCTCTTCTCTGCCTCCCATTCAGTCCCACCTGATTGGGTGGGCCTTCTTTGGTTGCCCTGCACAGGAGAACAGAGCTGTAAAGCAGGTTAGTGGGGTGGGGAGGGAAGGGGGATTTTGCAGTATATCCTTCCCCTGCCATGCCCACCAAGCCATGCCATGTCCACAGAACTGGTAGTAAAAAAAATTGAATCCCACCACTGAGCTAGACCTTGCACATTGGACAAATCCAGTCCCTCAATGTGTATAAACACAACCATAATGTCACAAGAGCAGAATTTTGTGAAAATAAGCCAGAATGGAACAGGCTTCCTGCTCAGGTCCTCTCCCTGCTCCCCCTCACCTAAATTCAAGTGAAAGACCTGAAGAAATCCTTAGGGGAAGTCTGAGAAAGGTGCCTCCCATGTTTCTGGAGGTCCCTAACTGGCCCTGCCTGGTACAGGTGGACTTCCAAAACAGAAGGGAATTGTGTGGCTTCTGTCAAAACATTTTTGGGCTGACTTCTCTGAAAAGGCCATGAACTGCACTTAGAACTCAGGGTCCTCCCATCACTCTGTGTGTGTCTGTGACCCTGGACATAAAACCATCACCTTCATGTCCATGTGGTGAGAACGTAGGTAATTATCTTCCAGTTTGATAGTTTAAAGCAGCTGTATGGGTCGGTAAACTTTGCACACAGCTATTTTCTTGGGGGCCCAGGCCCCTCTTCTTCGGCACTTAAGCCAGGTTTGCATCACTCCTTGGATTCATCTCAAACTCCACCACAAGGCTAAAAATGGAATTAATTCGTGGAGAAATCTGTGTTATTGTGTTAGTCACAGTGGCTCTTGAAAACACACACAAACCCAGCTACCAGCTGCTGGGGAAAATCCAGGGGGATTGTGCTTGTCTTCAGTTGTGTGTCATCTCTGCTCCCCTAAGATTTCTGGATGGCCACTAGAGAAGGAGGCGAGCAGGGACGCACAGGGCTCATCAAGGGCTGAAATTTGATATGAAACACATCCGTGCAGAAAAGGACCTCTGGGGCCCCCCCAGGACGTCAGCTCATGAAGGGCCCCTCTCAGGAAGATCTCTATAGCCAGAGAGCAGAGCAGAAAAGCCTAGACAGAGTTCTGCTCCCGACTTCTCTACTTACATTGTGTGTGCAAGTGTGTGTACAGCATACAATGATACGCCAAGCTGTGGTGCTGACTGCAATTCCACCCAGTTCTCCAGACAGATACAGAAAGTGCATCTGAAAAAGAGAGCCTCTACTATGATGAAAGTCGTTTTCAGAGTCTCCAACTGCCTTGTTGAGAAGGTCTCACAATCTTAGAGCGCCACCTTCAGCTTCCAGGGGGGCTGAGAAAAACCCGTTTTCCACCCACCATCACCAAGTAGGCTTTCTGTTCTGCCCAGAATAGGAACTAATCTCCCCAGTTTGCAACTCCGGGAAATGTTTGTTTTACTGTACAGCATCTTTGGCCAGGACATGTATGTTAAATGCATGTGAGCATTTTTGTAGACTTTTAAAAAAAATCACACCACATTAAGCCGGGGAAGATCGGAAAAGGCTCGTGCCAATCAACCTGCACCCCAAAAGTTGATCCCTCTGTGAGGCCTTCCTATCCATCATGAGAAGAACAACATTTGGTGATGAGGGGATCTTTTAAAGTGACATTTGTCAACTAAGCTGAGTTTTGAGGGCAATATTAAAAAGATGCCCTACAGCACATGAACCAATTGATTTCTGAGAGTTGATAAATTCTTCCTGATTAGAGGCCCTTTAGGGTTATTTTTCAGGGAATTCTCTGCCTCACAGGGTTGTTTTCCAGAGTTCTGCATAACAGTTTCTTGTTCTCAAAACACAACTGAACTTTTTCCATTAAAAGTTTATGTGACCCTGAATTCTCCAGCCAGCCTGAGGACCACCGGATTCCCACACACCCCCTCTTCGCTTTCTTTTTAGTACGGGCTGACCTCTCCTGCTGAACTCCAGTGACACAGTGTCTCTCCATTTGGAGGCGAGAAACACACAAAGGGTAGTGTAAAATTTCACCACTTTCCCACCTGCGAGGCGCTTCTGGGACATGTCTGACAGGAGCTCTTGCTCGGAGACAAGGCAGCGTATTTATTTTCAAGTATGGAGCGGACCTCCCCAGGATGGCTTACAAACACTTGAAAATCACAGCTTGGGGTGGGGGCAGGAAGAGGGGGGAGGAGGTTTCTCCAAGCACATTGCAGTTGTGTCGTTTAACAAATTAATACCATGGGATGCCTTTGTTGTCTGCCTCGCCTGTCCACATTCCACTAAAATGCTGCTTTATTGGAGAGCACGTCCTTCCTTCAGGAGCGGCTCCTACCCTACCAGCAAAGCAGAAGTTGGCAGCCCTTGTGAATCAATGTTATTTCCTCCCCAGGGAAGTTATGGGCATTGAACTATCCCGAAGACCATAAGAGAAAATGACAAAGCAGCTCTTTTTCTCTTCCTCTCAGGAGAGCCCAGAACCACAAACCTATTGTGTGCTCCAGAAAGACCAAAGCCCTCGAGGTGAGGTGTGGATGTTTGGTGGGACCATCTTCAGTGTGGAAATGACCATCCTGGCCAGGCAGGGTGTGTTCAGATGCCGTCGGATGTTTGCACCAGGTCCCACACATGTGACTAGGATGTTTGTGGGGGGGGGAGTTTGCCGCGACATCTCCTCCCTTTGAGACACAGTGAGGAACCATGTGGCTGGAGGCCCACCAGGGCTTCCTGCACCCTGAATGTGAGGATTATCGGTTGGGGCATATTTAACATTTCTTGCCCACAGAACTGTACCTAATGTGGCCCTTCGCCAAGCAACATCTCCACTGTGTGAGTGAGTAATCCTGCACGGGAGTCAAGGGCAGAGAAATTCAGTCTTACATGTGCAAACCAGGCCAGGTTCATGCAGAACATGGGCCTCCTCGCTCTCTGGATGGGTATTCCTCCTGCTTTGTGCTCCAGGTGGAGCTGCTTGTGTGTGGTTGGCTATGGAAGCTTCCCAGCCTTCCCTCCCCGGTGTTGCTTGACACCTGATTGTCACCTGGCGTTGTTCACTGCACACGAAGCTCACACGCACCAAAATGTCCTTCAGCAGAACAGATAAACGCACTCTATGGCAATTGATCCCATCTCCTCCTGGACTGTCACTCAGAAGAGGCCCAGAGACATCAGGATGGTGTGGTAGGGGGAGCCCATGTTCTGGCCACAGCTGCGCCCGAGCGTCAACCCTCACCTGAGGGGAGAACAACCTTGCCAACAAACCCATGGATGAATTCTTCTCCCTAAAGACCAGGAGTTGGTCAGAAAGTACCCGGACATCACAGCGGCCTTGCCTAGTTGTGTCTCTCCTGCTGCAAAAATAAAAGGAGACGTGGGGATAAAGGGGCTGGCAGGCCCAGGAAGAGGCGCCTGCCTACAGACAAAGGGGAACCTGGTGCTGCAGAAGCCGCATAAGTCTTCCTGTTGTCTTCAGACCTTTCCCTGCCATTTCTTTGCCTGCCAAGGGGACCACAAAAGTGCAGGCAGTGGGCACTTTTAGTGGATCCCCTGCAATAAGTCAGCCCACTCCTGGAAATGGTGAGCTCTGGACGAAGAGCCATCATCACCACCACCACCACCATCATCATCACCATCATCATCACCACCACCACATCATCATCATCATCATCATCATCATCATCATCATCACCATCATCACTTTAAATTGTGTACCTCTTCTATCAAAGGGGACATATTCTCTTTCCTTCCTCCTTTTCTCCCTCCCTACTGATCTATTCCTTCCTTCCTTCCTTCCTTCCTTCCTTCCTTCCTCCCTCCCTCTCTCTCTCTTCCTCACTAGGAGCACATCCGGACTCCGTCTGCCTCGGAGCAACTTCCAGGATTCCTTCGGGCCCCGGTACAAACTTTGTGTTGCTGGTAATTTGAATCAATACATTTTTTTTAAATGGTGTTAACGTCCAAGTTTTGCAGATGATTAGTTCCATGAAATTGATGTAGGTCCAGTTTCAATGCATATTTTATTTAGCATAATGGAACATGTTGCTCTAAAATGTTCTGATTCATCATTGCAAAAGGATTTAATTGGTCTCACTATCACAAGGATAATTGAGCCTGTCAGAGAAACACAAATACTGTGATAACGGAGAGACCAATGGAAGCATACGGATGGGCACACACACACACTCACTCACACACACACACACTGAAGTGCACTCTGTAAACTGAGAGCGTCCCATAATTCCCTTCGAAAGCAAAGCATGCAGCATCTCTTGGGAATAATTAGCGGTTGCTGTAAGAGCATCATGTTGAATGAGTTCACAAAATGCGACCTTCCAATGGACCCTTCGTGGACCTTTCCCCCCTTGCTCCATCCATGGCACAAACACACCCCAGAAAGCATCCCCTCCTTCTGCATCCCTGGGGGGCGGGTCGCCCCACCTGCTCCCAGCTCAGGAGTGAGACAAGCTGAAGCTCTGTGCGGAGGTAGAATTAAACTGATGGTGTCCCAGAGTGGCTGCAAGGAGTGTGTGAGATCTGCCACCCATTGTGTTGGGAGCAAAGCCAGGCAGGATTAAAGACCCATGGACGTTTATAGCCTTTGAGCAGAATGACGCCCCCCCGCCCCAGTCTCTTGATAGATAGGACCCCTGACCCACTGCTGCTGACTCCCCACACAGGTGAGTGATATCAAGAAGAAAAAAGGGAAGGGAGGAATGAAGGAATGAAGGAACGAAGGAAGGAAGGAAGGAAGGAAGGAAAGGGAAGGAAGGGAAGGAAGGAAGGAAGGAAGGAAGGAAGGAAGGAAGGAAGGAAGGAAGGAAGGAAGGAAGGAAGGAAGGAAGGAAAGAAGAATGGGGGAGAGAAGGAAAGGAAAGGAAAGGAAAGGAAAGGAGGAAGAAAAGGGAAGGGGAAGGGGAAGGGGAAGGGAAGAAGGGGAGAGCTATCCTAAATAATAGAGCTCCTGGTGACTTCTGCCTCTTAAAATTAAAATATGGAGGAGGGCAGAATGGAGGCAGCAAACAGGACAGAGGATCTCCGTCCCCCAGTGGCGAAAGGCTTTTCTGTCAGCTGGTGACGTACCAAAGAGGCTGGGTGGCAGCACTGAAGGGCTCAGACTGCCTTTGCCTGTCACACTGCCCCCATGATCAGGATGGCACCATTAGGGAGCAGGTCAAACAGAGACGGGCTGGCTTTGCCAAAGGGGGTTTGGGGGAGGGGTTATATGGAGCCCCACTCAGGGGTGGAGCGGAGGGAACATCAGCATGTCAGCCGTGAGGGGCGGCTCCCTATTTCTTGGGATGGGAATGGCCACCAAGCCTTGGGAGGATTTGTTGGGCTGGGGCTTTGGGCCGAGACGTCCAGCTTTGGTTGAAGAGGCTCCTTCTCTCTTCCTTCACAGCACACGGCCAGCCTCCCCCCCAATTATCCATGCAAGGACAAAGCAAGCAGGGCTTTTTTTTTTAATCTCTTCCATTTTAATTGGTGAGAAAAAGCAATACCTGCGATTGGGCCTCCAGCTCTTTGGAATTTAATTAGATCTAATGACCAGATAAATTGAGGGTTTTGAATAAGGACCTTCAGGGAATCTGTTGTGTGAACAAGATCAGACTGCTACTCCATTTCCTCTGTAAGCTTCTCTAAATAATTTCTAGAGCTGCATTTTGAGCAGATGGGTGGATGGGTGGAAGGATGGATGGATGATAGATTGGGTAGGGTAGGATGAAGAGATCATAGATCTCTTTTCCTTCCTTCCTTCCTTCCTTCCCTCCTTCCTCCTTCTTTGGTATAGTTCCTATTCAAATCCCACATTTATTCAGGTTTATTCAAAATGTGAGATGAAGAGTGAATAGCAAGAAGGAGTCTTATTGGATGACTTGGGTCTATGGGGCATAGGTGTTGCCTTCCCTGTCTTTACTATGTTTATGCCAAAGCAAGAGAGAGAGAAAGAAGGAAGGAAGGAAGGAAGGAAGGAAGGAAGGAAGGAAGGAAGGAAGGAAGGAAGGAAGGAAGGAAGGAAAGAAGGAAGGGAGATAGATAGATAGATGGATGGATGGATGGATGGATAGATAGATAGATAGATAATAGCAGGTCTATGCAGAGCTCTGAATTTGATCTCCAAAATATGTTTTAACACATGCAAATGTTTCATCTGGCCACTTTTTTTTGAAGTACACAGTAGCTACATTTGTGTTCCCATTAGTCTTAAGTATATTTGGGGAATGAGATGGATGGACGGACGGACGAGGGAATATGTTCTAGTGCTTGCAAGAGAGGAGAAGGATGCCCTCCTCCCTGTCTGAAAGTCACCTCTGAGTGAGCTTGCCTGGACTTTCCAAGCAATCGTGCAGGAGATGCCTTCTCAGGGCTGACAGGAGTCTCTGGGACGAGGCCATAATGCTGGGCCCGTCAAGTGGGAGGAGAACTTGCCCATCAGCAGCAGGAACCTCAGTCCTTGAGGGGCAGTGATGCTTCTGACAAGCCTCTGCCTGGTGTAACTGCAGGATAATTTTGCATTGTCATTTGGGGCACTTAAAGTATCACCAAGATTTCGCCACTCTAAAAGCTTAGCATCTGTCAGCTGGGCAAGTTATTTGAGTGAAAGGGTATCATCACAGCAACAATGGAAAACAAAACGTGTCCGAGGTGTCCGATCGTGTGCTCTTCATCCATTTGGGCAGACTCCATCACCTCGGAAGGGCAGGTGCCTCAACCACCCGGGCCAGTGAGGAGAAACCATTCTGCGCCTCCGTGAGTGGGGAAATGAGCCTCCATGTTTGGCCAACCGATATTTGGTCATTCTCCTCCCTGGAAGAATGCCTTCACTTCTGCTTACTGGCGCAGAGAGTGTGCAGTTGAACCTCTTCTCCTGCGCAGGTAAACGGCTGAGCCCCTGGGAGAGTAACTGATGAAACAGAAAGAAAGGGGAAAGAGAGAGGCAGAATTGCTTAACCTCTTTGGTTCAAAGCAGAATTCACCTGCCTGGATCTGCAAGGGGAGACCGTTTGTTCTCCTCCCAGGGTTGATGTCTTCACAATGGTTGGGATGACAATGGCCATGCTCTTGCTAATGGGCACGTTGGCTGAGATTGATGGCTGAGTGAGATCTAAGATATCTGAAGGACCCTGGCTGTCTTCTTCTACAAGGCTTTGGCCAAAGGAGGTTTCTCTCTCTTTGACTTCTGAAAGAGAAGGCTTTTCTCAGATCTCAGTGGCTGGAAATGCCATCTTTCAAACTCTTTCTTTGCGCTGCTGGACCGGGTCTCTTCAAGAAGACGGGCCTCATCGCCATCAGAGCTCCTTGTCCGGAGCCCGAGACGGCCTTCTGCTGAAGTCTACCTGAAGAAACCCGAGTCTGCTGAGTAGAGCCTCCTGTTCCCAACACTTGGGTGGCCTCTGCCCAAGAGATAGATTTGCATGCATCTTAAATGCCTGTCAGCCGACAAGAAGGCTGCCATGTCATGTTTCATTTACACAAGGCACTTGGTGGTGACTCAGGTCACAAACAAATAAACACAATTGTTTCAGCATGCATCAAATATTGGTTACAAGCCCTGGAATGAATAAAACAGCCCAGCAGAGTGGAAAGCCGGGGGGTGGGGGGAGGTGTAACATAACGTAGGGCGAACTCAGATAAAGAAGCATTCGAATAGCATTTGAAACTCTCAATCAACTGAAATCTATTTCCTTTCCTTCCAAGGTACACAGTGGCTACCTGCCCTTCTTGCTAACCCCTTTTGTCCACCTGTCTACACACATTTAGGTCCTCTGAAGCCAGTGGGGAGTCGGCCCTTCTAGCCCACCACTTTCTGGACTCCCTGCTCCCCTGTGCTACCCACGTGCGTACAGGTACCACTACCCCCTTAGCTCTTCAAATCTGGTTCATTGAGCTGCCCATCGGATCTTTTTATAGACTTGCTTGGTCCATTTCCCCCAGGAACTGTAGGAGATGAGCAGGGAGGGAGTCAAGCATGTCATTAGCCTCAAGCCCCTCTGCGCTCACCAGAGATCTAAGTCCAGCCCACCTTGAGTTCCCTTGACTCTTCTCTACCACCACTTTGCTTTGACTATTAGTAGTTCAGCTGATTGCCTGGATTCTCTGATTGTTGTGGCATTTGAGGGGTTGTCTACCTCGGAGAGCCCTATGGGAGAGCAGGAATCAACCAATCCAACCTTTCCACCTTGCTCAAGCCTTGGTGAAGTCAGAATCCCACTTTTGGAGGAGTTCAGCTGACATGGAGAGGCAAGAGTTAACAGCTGCAGCTGACCACGGATTCTGGGAGTTGAGGTCCACCCCTCTGAAGGTTGGCGAGGTTGAGAAGCAGCCTTCTAAGGGGTTGGATCAAGAGGGTGCATGGCTAACTGGTCCCCCTCCTCCTTTCCAAGCTGACTTCTGTCTCTGCAGGGATGACCAGAAGAACAAAACGAGCCCAGGGAGCCTTCCACCCCAAGGGTGAGGGAGAGGGCCATCAGGTGTGGCCCACCCACCCACCCTCTCCCCTCCAACCAACGAACCACAGATGTCCAGTTTGGGAAGTCTCCTTCGTCAGAGTCCTGGCTGGGCGAGTCTCTCATCTCTCCATATCTGCTCCTTCTCTGGAACCATTTATGGGAACTGCAAAGAGAGACATCTTTATTGCTAATTCATTAAAAACACATAAAGAAAAATCTAACAGCAGATTAGCTTATGAGGGCAGTTTTTACAAGTGCACTGCAATTAGAAGATATACAAAACAATTACTTTCTAGTAAAACTCTCCACTTAATCTCTCTCCTTGTTTGCCCTGGGTGGCTTCTTCAATCACTCTCTGGCTTTTTATTCCCTTGTGCAGCAACAACACATAAGGGCCTCACACCACGCTGGCACAGTTGCTGCTGGGCCACACGAGGAAGAGAGAGAGACGCCTGGCATCTCTAGCTTCGCATGAGCCCCTCAGCCCTGCGCTTGCCAAGAAGCCCACCTCAGACTGTGGGGCTCCTTCACAAAGGGGTGGTGGTGTTTAGGCTGGTTGGCAGGCTGGTTGCCCTCTGATAAGCCCCTCTGGGGGATAAGCCCCTTTGCCCAACCCTGTTTTAAAGCTAAAGTTCAGGTCTCAACCACAACTTACGAGCCACAACGTTTGAGTTCATGTCTGTGGAAGCGGAAGAATGGATGAGAAATGAAACGTCTTCAAATAAAACCAGAAAGTCCAGTTGCCTCTTGAAAAAAAACACCTTGGGACAGTTTGAGTTAATGAACAATGGTAAGCCATGGTTAATGGGATAATGGCGGTAATCTCCAGTTCATCCACCTCGGGTTACAACCTATAATGGCTTGACCCTTACTGACCGACATGAAATAGCAGTCAGAAACCAAAGAAATCTCATTCAGTGTTGGCCAGTTGTGTGAACCAGGCTGGCAACATGGCTCATTCACCCCTGGTTTGTCCAGCTATCTCTGTTAAGTAAGCTACAACTAGGTACCTTCTAAGTCTGGTTTGTGAATCCCAGCGGCCACATTCACACAACACAGGGAATCAAAACCCAGTGCACTCCATTCCCATGGGATTTCTTGGCTCTGCGTCTGAATCCGGCCTCTC
This sequence comes from Naja naja, assembly GCA_009733165.1. NCBI lineage: Eukaryota > Metazoa > Chordata > Lepidosauria > Squamata > Elapidae > Naja > Naja naja. The sequence continues at coordinate 14,812 of SOZL01001449.1, forward strand.
CAGCAAGCATTTCCAGCCCATGGAAAACAATTTCTTGAAGGTGACCTTTCCCCAGAAAATAAACCCTCCGAGGCCACCAAGCAAAACTGTTATTCCAAGTTTTGCTGGGTCCTGCAAACTCCATCTTGATTGCCTTCCATGATCTGTGAGCAAGCAATCAAATCGTACATTTCGGCAGCTTCCTGGACATCCAAGAGGAGCCACAGCCTTTGCGTCCCTCTCCTGCCCAGTCAGGACAACTTGTGAACCATGTTGTGGGTTGCAGCTCCCATTATTTTTCTTTGCTAAGGATGCCAGGGGGGGCTAGCTGGGCTCCAGAGATCGTTCTTGCAAATTCCAGGAGTCAACATTTCGCTTACATGTGGTGGCTACCTATCCATTAATCTTAGTTAAAAATTAAGGGGTCACACAAAGGGCAGGTGCTGAGTGAAGAGTGCTGGGGTACTTCCTAAAATGAGTGAGTGAGCAACAACAGAAGATGTGGAGGGCCAAGATTGAAACAGCCCTCAGAATTTGGATGTTGGCCTTCCCTGGAAAACTGTGTCTGATGGACTTGGGCTCCTTGGGGAAACTCCAGCCGTTCTAGGTTTTATGACAGGCCCGCGAAGCCCTGATGAGAACATTCATAATTAGTGACAAATCTTTGGCACAAGGAGGCATGGCTAATGCACCTGGACAGATGACCGGATGGAGGAGGTTGGCAGTCACACAAGCAATTTTGCTATGTCACCTGCGCCCTAAATCAAGGAGAGAGCAGCAGGGTTGTTGGCTTCCTGAAGAGCTCAGAGGAACCGTCACCAAAGTCCAGGGGCCAGAGCAACCCCCAAAGACACCCCTCCTGGATGCTTCTATCTTGCACCTCATCTTCTCAGATGCAACCCTGGCAAAGCTCCAACTTCCTTTTGGGAAAATCCACTCCGGGAGAAGGAGAGAAGCTCACAAATTTGAGTTTTGCTCAAAGATGCTGCAGAGCCCACCTGGCCTTCGGCAGCGAAATAGTAAATGGAAAGGCTGCCACCTGCTGGCAGCACAAAATATTCACCTTAGTGAATAATGCATACTTCTACAATAGGCGAATTTGTTTTATATACTTTATTAAAAACTGGTAAGTGGAAATGGGTGGCTGTTAGCTGAAATTCAGGCCCACATTCACTAATTGCCTCTGTACAACTTAAAGCCCCTTGGCAGTGCTCTCTCTCTTCCCTCCCTCCCTCCTTCTCTCCCCAAATTCCTAACTGGGGAGTTAGGAAGAACAGTTGTAGGAATTGGGTATGTCTAGTTTAAAGAAAAGAACTGGGGTTGACATGATAGTAAGGTGACCAACTTTTTTTCAATGAGAAGAAAAAAAAACAAAGCCACTTGCGTGCGGCGCACTCTTGCATGCAGTGCATTCTTGTGCACAGCGCACTCTTGCGTGCAGTGCATTCTTGTGCGCAGCGCACTCTTGCGTGCAGTGCATTCTTCTGCGCAGCGCACTCTTGCGTGCAGTGCATTCTTGCGTGCAGTGCACTCTTGCGCGCAGTGCACTCTTGTGCGCAGCGCACTGTTGCGTGCAGTGCCTTCTTGTGCGCAGCGCACTCTTGCGTGCAGTGCATTCTTCTGCGCAGCGCACTCTTGCGTGCAGAGCACTCTTCCGCGTAGCGCACTCTTGCGCGCAGTGCACTCTTGCGTGCAGTGCACTCTTGTGCGTAGTGCATTCGTGTGCGCAGCGCACTCTTGCGTGCAGTGCATTCTTGTGCGCAGCGTACTCTTGCGTGCAGTTCACTCTTGCGTGCAGTTCACTCTTGCGTGCAGTGCACTCTTGCGTGCAGCGCACTCCTGCGTGCAGTGCACTCTTGTGCGCAGCGCACTCTTGCGTGCAGTGCACTCTTGTGCGCAGTGCACTCTTGCGCGCAGCGCACTCTTGCGTGCAGCGCACTCTTGCGTGCAGTGCACTCTTGCGCGCACTCATTCTTGCGTGCAGTGCACTCTTGTGCGCAGTGCACTCTTGCGTGCAGTGCACTCTTGTGCGCAGCGCACTCTTGCACGCAGTGCACTCTTGTGCGCAGCGTACTCTTGCATGCAGTGCACTCTTGCGTGCAGTTCACTCTTGCGTGCAGTGCACTCTTGCGTGCAGTGCATCCTGCGTGCAGTGCATCTTGCGTTGCCACCCCAAAAGGTGCCCCTTGAGCGCCCAGCGCACTCTTGCGCACAGCGCACTGTTGCGCGCAGTGCATTCTTGCGCGCAGCGCACTGTTGCGTGCAGTGCATTCTTGCACAGCGCTTGTGCTGCAGTGCACTCTTGTCGCGCAGCGCTGCGCTTCGCGTGCAGTGCACTCTGGTAAGAGCGCACTGTTGCGTGCAGTGCATTTTAGTGCGCAGCGCATCTTGCGTGCAGGCATTCTTCGCCGCATGCGCACTCTTGCGTGCAGTGCGTTCGTGGTGCGCAGAGCGCTCTTGCGTGCAGTGCGTTCTTGTAGCGCAGCTCGCGCTGCGTGCATGCATTCTTGTGCGCAGCGCACTCTTCGCGTGCAGTGCATCTTGAGCGCAGCGCCTCTTGCGGCAGTTGCTCTTGTGCAGCGCGCTCTTGCGTGCAGTGCATTCTTGTCGCGCAGCGCGCTCTTGCGTGCAGTGACGTTCTTGTCGCAGCACACTCTTGCGTGCAGTGCATTCTTGTGCAGCGCCTCTTGTGTGCAGTGCATTCTTGTGCACAGCGCACTTTGCGTGCAGTGCATTCTTGGTGCGCAGTGCACTCTTGTGCGCAGCGCACTCTTGTGTGCAGTGCACTCTTGTGCGCAGCGCACTCTTGTGTGCCGTGTGCACTCTTGTGCGCAGCGCCTCTTGCATGCAGTGCACTCTTCGATCGCAGCGCACTCTTGCGTGGCAGTGCACTCTTGTGCACAGCGCCTCTTGCGTGCAGTGCACTATTGTGCGCGAGCGCACTCTTGCATGCAGGGCACTCTTGTGCACAGCCGCACCTTGCGTGCAGTGCATCTTGTGCACAGCGCACTCTTGCGCGGCGCAGTCTCTCAAAACAATTCTCCTGTGTGGAGCGCATGCGTCTCATAATCGCGTCTCGCGCACTGTACTGAGACTTGACGAATCGTCATGTCAAATACAAATCACGTCACATCACATATGCAACGGATCGCATCGGCATCGATCAAATATTATCAAGTATATCAAATGTCCCCAGTTATTAGTTCCTATTTCTTATATTTAAAGTTATGTTTATTCTTATTTCTATCGCAGTGTAAGCTTTTGACAAAATAAAATAAATAAATAAATAAAAATACGGAGATTTACAGATAGGTCTTCAAATATCAAAAAGGAGGACATGCAGGAGGACACTTTTTGAGAGAGGACAGAACTTGCAAAAGGAGGCCTGTCCTCCCTAAAGGAGGACGGTTGGTCACCTTAATGATAGCAGTGCTCAATATTTGAGGGGCTGCCCCAAAGAAGAGCCGGGTCAAACTATTCTGCAAAGCACCAAGAAGGCAGGACAAGAAGCAACAGATGGAAACTCATCAAGGAGAGAGGCAACTCAGGAGAAATTTCCTGACAGTGAGGACAATTCACCAGTGGAACAGAAGTTGCCTCCAGAAGTTGTGGGTGCTCAACAGTGGAGATTTTAAAGAAGAGATTGGTAACCATTTGTCTGGGGTGGCAGAGGGTCTTCTGCTTCAGCAGGGGGATAGACCAGCAGAAGTGCTTTTCAAAAAGCAGCTGGACTTTGTTTTTCCTTGAAGATGTTTCACTTCTCATCCAAGAAGCTTCTTCAGTTTTGCTGAAGAAGGACAACCATGACCTGGATGGCTGAGAATCTCAGATACTTTGTCTGAAGCAGCCCTACATCAGATGCCTCCGCAGAATTTGGCACCTACAAACCCCAAATGTTGCTCTGCTCTGGGGACTTCCAAGCCCTTCATTTGGCTATTCTGGTGGCTGGAAAGAGAGTTGAGAGAAGGGTGAGAAATGGGGGCACGTCCATTAGGAATTCCACCAGAATTTAGAAGACCTTTCCCAAGGATGTCCTTGATGCTGGTGAAGCTGCCTCTCCTCCCTCAGTTGCTCAGAAAGGCAGTTGAGTCATCCTAAGCAATTGCAGAAGGGGAAGGCCTGCCTGGAAATGCCATAAACCGCCCCAGAAGCCCCCTCCTCCATCTCAGCTGCAGGGAAGTGGGCTGGGAGACCTTAGAGGAGAGAAAAGGGGATTCCTGCCCCAAGGCAGCCTCTCTTCCTGGTTTCTCCCACTGCCACATCTGGGAGGCTTGGCGCACTCAACAAGGTTTGTGACTCCCCACTGCTGACTTTCATCTTCGGTGTGCGATGGCATGATGGATTAGTTCGTTGGCACGTATTTCCAATCAATTAACTCAGAAAAGGCTGCTTTCTTTGCAGGCTGCCAGACAACCTTGGATGCCCGGGGTTTGCGTGACAAGCCAGCGCTAACAGTCCCAGGGTCGGGCACCAGCAATAGCACTGTGTGGGAATGTGCCACTTTGGAGAATCCCCAGCTCCCTCCGCAGCATTGCCGGGTCAAGGCTGCAGAGCCATGAAAGGCTCAGCTCAGCCTGAAATCCACAGGAAGGGGCTGCCATGAGAGACAACCGAGCTGGTTTCTGGAGTCAAGAGAGCCATGCAGTTTAAAGACGGGTTCTCCATCCCGATGCTGTTCAGCTCTTTGAAACTTCAACCTCTCAGGGCAATCACATAAGGTCAGGCTGATAGAAAGCTTGTAGCTAGAGCAGGGGTCTCAACCTTGGCAACTTTAAGCCTGGAGGACTTCAATTCCCAGAATTCCCCAGCCAGCTCTGCTGGCTGGGGAATTCTGGGAGTGAAGTCCACCAGACACAAAGTTGCCAAGATTGGAGACCCTGAGCTACAGACAGGGTAGAAATACCCAAGAGAAAAGATGGAGATGCCACCATATCCAAGATTCTCCTTTTCCGTTGTTGAGGTTATCTCTGGTACATTAACCCCAAAGGTTCATTTGCTGAGGTTGTGCTCCCCTTGGGGACCTCATTTGCCTCCCTTTGCCCTGGAAATTCTCCTTTTTGCCCTTCTTCCTGGTTCTAGCACCCATAAAATCTGGGAAAACCTCGTCGTTTATTTCATAATTACTTGTACAATGTGCTGGCCAAAACACTGTATCTATCTTGGCTGTAAACCATATTGACTCAACGAAGTTCCTCCTAAGGGGTTGGGACTACAACCTCCAAAACCCCCAGCCAACATCAATTGCTTCCATGCCAAGTGCCCCGTGTGCCCATTGGACCTTGCTGCCTTCGGCCCTCCTTCTCAGATTCTTCTAAGTCCTATTGAGAAGGTTCTGAGGGACATCATCAGGCCCATCTTCCCAGCCAACCAGGGCCCCAACCAGGCTCCTCCTTTCTACCCAAAGGGGTGCCAGGGTCACCCCTTCTGAAAGATGGGCATTGTTCTTTACAGAAAGCGATCTCCCTCATCGATACCGGGAGCCAAAGCTCAGCAGTAACTGACAGAAGGATGTTTTGCCCCATTATCTCTGAGTAGTTTGAACAAAGCATTTCATGGAACTCCTTGAAATGTGGAATGAGTCAAGAATTCCCACCTGGGTTACATCATTTCAAAAGCTTTCCCATCATTATCTGGGTCCACCTGTCAGTAAACTGTAATGACGAGAAGACCTAATGGTGCAGTTTCTCCATGAA